>SJYC01120019.1:0-101182 GCA_006408675.1 Madoqua kirkii
CTGGCTCTGCCCAGTCTTCAGTTCTGCACGTCTCAGGAAACAGACGAGATGTGTATAAGAGACAGCCGTCAGAGGGTGCTGCCAGTCACGAGACATCCCAGAGGGGCACAAAACAAACACCCTTTCAGTGACAAAGTGGCTGCCAAATGAGGTACCTTTGAAGGGATCGGCTCCTTTAAATGGGCGGACTTGAAGGGGTCTTCTGCCTGAAAGGGATCTGGATGCAATTCTTGGGCGTTGTTGCTAAATAGCAAGGCTTTATTTTTGAAAGGATCGTCCTGGAATTTTGCGAAGAGACAGGACAGGGATTTCATTATTTCAGATTTAAAGCCAAGCACAGAATTCTACCCCTAACTGGTATATATTCCCCTTTAAGTGATGTGACTCTGAAGAGAGTAATTTTTATTAAAAAAAAAAAAAACCCACAGAAGACGGATTTTAGTTAGTAATAACGTCAACAACAGTCCATTCATTATGATAAATGTACAAGATACTAAAACAGGGTAAGCTGGCTGTGGGTTATACAGGAACTCTCTGTGCTATCTTTGCAACTTTTCCTTAAGTCTTCTAAAATGAAAGTCTATTTAAAAATCATTGAGTGGAAGCAACCCAGGCATCCAGTGATAAATGAATGAATAAGCCAAGTGTGGTATATCCATACAATGGAGTATCATTCAGCCTTTAGAAGGAAGGAAATTCTGACATACACAACATGGATGAACCCTGAAGACATTAGGCTAAGTGAAAGAAGACAAACACTGTGTGATTCTACTTCCCTGAAGTCCCTAGAGCCACCAAATTCAGAGAGACAGGAAGCAGAATAGCAGGTGGTCAGGAGGATGGGCGGTAGAGCTTAATGGGTATGAAGTTCTAGAGCTTGGCTGTACAACATGAACATACTTAACGCTGCTGAACTGTATCATGAAAGATGGCTATGATGGTAAACTTCACGTTATGTGCCTTTTACCATAATCAAAAATATTTTTTAAAATATCACTGTGTCAGAAAAAAAGTCCTACTTTTGGAAATGTCAGAAAGAAAATGTAACAAGTCCCTCCAACAACTGCAGCTCGAAGCCTCCTTGTTCAAAGATGCACCTCCCTCAAGCACCTCCTCAGAGAGCGTGTCGCTATATGGGCATTTTTTTAAATGCCTGTTTCCACACCAAGAGGCATGATGGCTATTTACATCCAGAGAGGAAGTGCGTGCTTATGCAGTTAGAACTACTAGAGCATACACAGCACTTTGCATTTTTTCTTTAAAAAGTGCTTATTTGTAGAAGCAAACAGCATATTTAAATCAGCGGGGGTGGGCGGGGGGGACTTGCTTTTCAAGAGCAAGTTTTTATAGTGGAAAAATGTACCTGAAAAGGGTTGGGGACGGACCTCACAATATGTGCAGGAAAACAGTGCACTTGGTTTAGAAATACTGAGATATTCTGGTTAAGAAAGACACACCCTCAGTGAAAACACAAAGGTTTCACTATGACATTAAAAAGCACAACATCCTCCTTGAATCTGGCAAATGTGTCAGCATCCTTGGGGCTGGCAAATTCAGCCATTATTCCAACTGACCGAGACCAGATGAGAGAGCCGGGGCTTCCATGAAAATGCAGGCCAGTGACGTCAGAGGTGCCCACAGGAGGGTCCTGACAAGCCTGGGTGACTCCAGGGAGCAGGATGTGTCTCAGAGGTACCAGGCCAACAGAAGCCCCAGGCTCCCGAGGCATGGACCAATACCCCTGCCCTCTGACGGACGTGGAACAGTTTTCCTTACCTGAGAAAGATTACCTGGGGCCTCCAACCACAGGGCTTCCCGAGGTGGAGAAGCCAAGCCAGGTCTTGGGCAAGTGAGTGCCGACGTCCCCAAGTGTGGCGTCCGAGTCTACAACACACAGACTCAGTAAGGATGCTGTGGTGCCAACTACCATGAGGTGCCCGTGCCAGCAAGCACCCAGTGGGGGTCTGAAACAGACCAGCATGCTGGAGAAGTCCTAATCTACAGAAGCCAGGCGCCAGCAAGGAAAATCAGTGCCCTGCAGCCCTGGGGAAAGGAATGTATTTGTTCCAGAAGAGAGAGAGATGGTGAACGACCTGGATAAAGTAGTGAATTAAGAATGACAACCTGGAAAACGAAATAGAATGGAAGGGTCTATTTGGTGTTTTTAATTAGCAGTGACGTACCACTGCTAATTGGTACTTTTTTTTTTTTTAATGTTTTCAATTGCCACTTGGAAGACTGGACAAGGAACAGTGGATGATGGCAGAGAAGACACTGATTCCTGGGTGCTCTGGCTGCAAACCCCCTAACTGAAAGGCAGGTCTGCTATCTCTCTCTCAGGAGCAACTGCTTGGCCTGAGGTAGCAGCCGCTCCCTCCCCTTCAAAGGATTCACGTGATTAGGGTAACCGTTTACCATTTAGGGATTCCACTTCAGGTTCAGAGCAGAAAGCTAGATTTGCCCTGGCACAAAGACACCATCAACGGCACCATCTGCTGTCCACCTACTGAGGCGCACGGAGGCGCACGGAGCCATCCGCCCACCCAGGAGATGCAAGTGTGGTGGCCACGCTCGGCAGAGCCAGCACCGTGAACAAGGAGCGCCCTGACCAGTCTTCAGTTCTGCACGTCTCAGGAAACAGACGTGACAACTCTGAAGGGGCATCAGGGTGGCATTCCGCAACATTCCGCCCCTTTAGACGGGGGCTGGGCGTGGTGTGCCGGTGCAATCAACACTGTCAAGAGAAAATAAAAGCTCTGCTTGATAGCCACTGCTGATTCCCATGGTGCCACTACCTCCATTGCGGCTGACGCCCAGTTACCAAAGGTGGAGCTAAGGTTTACGAAATTCCTATTCAATCATCTGCTCTGAAGTCAGTGAAAGTGGCTCCAGTAGGCCAGGGGCTGAATGTGACAGACAAGCCCGTCCTTCGTGATGAGTTTGTGGTGAAGCTGAATTCTGCTCCTCTCTAGCAGACAGGCTGGCTGAGCACTGACTCCAAGGATAAGAAGCCAGTACCCTTATCAGTAGATGAGATACAAGGAATAAACACAGCTTTCAGAACCCTGCCATCTTGGACAAAGTCAAGTCACGTGGGCCTAACACTACAGCCAGTGACTTCAGTAAAACTGTCCAGACTTAGAACGCTCTAGATGCACCTCTTTGGTTACACTGGTTCTCAGGAAACCAAGCCCCTTACTTTCATCCCCTTCAAAGAGAACTAAGAGACCTCCCTCTCCTTGGGAACAGTCTTGAAATGTCCAGGAGTGAACAAAAGCCCTCTTCACAGTGTTTATTAAGAAATGGAAACAAACCAAAAAGTGAGTGCTTTAAAGATTGTATTTGTGCAACAAGATATAGTTTTTCTTCCAAACAGTGGTTGTGGGTTTCTATGTAACACGTGACGTCAACGTTTCAAGATGGATTGACCATCATGTAAACATCTGTAATAAGATGAATAGAAATAAAGGCAAAAAAACCTGGGAGGGGCGGGGGGGTGAGAGGGGGAGGAGAATACCTATTTTCCAAATGACACTTCCCTGCCAACTTTTTATCCAAGGAAACTCTTCTTATCAAAGCCTGCGCGACAGAATTTAAGAGTGAGCTGCCCCATGAACTAAGACGGAACGGAACGGGCAAGCTGAGAGCTGTGAGGGCACCTGGACAGACGGCGCAAGAAGGAGCAAGGCTGTGAAGCTGGAGCACAAGCGCTGAGGCGGACAGACGCTGAGGCGGACAGACGGCCAAGCAGGAAACTCCGCCTCAGGCGGCGCAGGGAAGAGCACCATTCACTGTCTCTGTTCAGACAACAAAGCTGCCTAAATGGGCCCTGGAGCGGATACGGTATCCGTCGCTTGCCATTTCCAAGTGGAGAGGAATGTGTGAATGGCAGAGGGCGGAGGTGAGGGCCAGAGATGGGAGACAGATGAGAACACCAAGAGCATCTTCTCAGCACCCTGGAGAGTCAGGCATGAGCTTTCCCGTAAAGCCTAGGGACAGAGCACTTGGCCACTGAGAAGAGAGGACACGTCAGGAAAGGCCCAGAGTCTCTCATGAAGAGAGACAGAGAGGCTGAACTGTTACGGGGAGGGGAAAGAACCCACCGAGCGAACCACGCCAGGAGCAGGAGCCTGGAGAGGGAGACGGCAGTGCAGGGCGTGCGGCCAAAGGCTTTGGGGCAGCGCACAAGGAGACTAGAGCCCAGCTGTGTCCCCCCGGCCCCCGCAGCAGCACAGAGACGCCCGCACCAGCCCGAGTGAGCCAGAAATGGCACACGCCAGGACTCGGGGCCCTAGCAGTGAACTCTGGCCACAACAGGGGACTAAGTGACAACTGTCTGGATGCCAGCAGCCCCCCACCAGGACCCCCAGGGTCCTGCGGCACGAAGCCAAGTGCTGACATTACAAATGTGACCAACATTTCAGGAGACGGGCCAATTAGCGGGTGACACAGCAACCCCCCGGGAGGGCTGACTGCCATTCCTATCGCTCTTTATCTCCACCTGTGATTTTTCAAGGTGCTCCCTGTAGAAACATGGACACACACACACACACACACACTTTTCCATCCTCCCAATGAGGAGCATGTGGGGTTTCACAATGTGTGAGAATTGTCCCATTTTGGGGAAGCCCTCCCAATGGGAGGCACTAGCCCGCAGAGATGGAGTTCTTCACAGACTGGTTTCACAAAGCATCCAGGCCTATCCTCGGCTTTGTCCCGGAGGATGCTGGCCTGCAGGGCTGGTGGGGAAGAGGCAGAGCAGCTGCAAAAATGAGCAATACCCTGCACTTGGATAGGATTAAGGCTGGCGAGGGCTGGATCCAGCAAGAGGGGCCTTCTCTGAGCCCAACATGGGACCCAATCCCAGGACTGGAAAACACTTATTCAACCTTTACCATGGCTCCAAAACCGCCCCTCTCTGTCAGGGAGACACCCGCGCTCAGGTCTGCTAGGTTGCTCAGGCTGACACCGGGGGCCCCGTCGAGCATCTCATCGTACTGCTCCAGACTGCGCGGGCTTCCTGCTGGCTCTCGTGCAGCTGGGAGAGCTTGCTTCTGGCCTGCACAAATAAGACATGGTTAGCACGGAGGAGGGTTCAGGCAGAATGCATCAGGCAACACATTTCTCTCTCAGGGCATCCCGCCCCAGATGATTCACGCAGATAACAGTTATCTGTCTACAGAGTCAAGTTTACAAGACTTGAGGCTGCTCATAAACCGACAGAGAGAGAGAGAGTGGGGGGGGGAGGGAGGGAGAGAGAGACCCCATTCTGACTGCCCTCATGCGGCCTCTTTCGGAATGGACTGGAATGAGACAAGACCCAGATTCACTGCCTATTCAAAGTGGTGTTCAGCAGTCATTTAGCTTCATGGGATTCTTACTGCCCCGTTTGCGCCTCCTTGCTCCTGGAGAAGGCATGGGGGGCCAGGGAAAGGACGGCGATCTGCGGAGGGAGACGGACCCCGGCTCTATCTTAACTGTCTCCTGCACACTGGTGGCCGCACCTCTGTTTCCTCTTCTCCAAAATGGAACTGATGAGTAAGAGCCCTCTCACACTGTCTGGCAGGGTGGCCTTAGTGAGTAGCAGCTATCATGTTTAATACCATTATTATTATCACTAACACACGTTTACGTCTTGGATGCTATTGCAGGAGCCAGGGAGACACCTACCACAGCGCAGAGAGCTGGGACCGCGGCCGCACACACCTTGGTAACTGCCCTGCTTGTGGCACCACCCTGCTTGGCAGGAGACCCCAGAAGCCACATCCCACCCCAGCCCCAGCCCGGCCCCCTGGAGATACCTGGCTGATCTCGTCTTGAGTGGATTTCAGGGACTTGATGATGGTTTCCAGTTGAACTTTCCCGGCCTGGATGCTCTGTTCCAGCTGCGTCTCCTCCTGCTGCAGTCGGTTCAGCTCAGACTTGGCCCGGTTCAGGTCGTCTTCCTGGGATTTGAGGTCAGATTCCTGAGACTGGATCTGCGTCTTCAATGAGGAAATCTGAAATGAGATGAAATGCGACTTCGAGGAAAAATTCTGGTTTGTGTTTCTTGAGAAGAGCTGACCCGGGGAGGGAGCTACCAGCCCGAAAAGTGGACACCTAGCTTCCTTACAGGGACCCCTCTCCACACGCGGGAGAAGCATCGGCAACCTATCTGTCCCTTGAGGCTGAGCATCCCCTCATCTCAGAGATCTGCTGAGGTCACAGCCTCCCTGCTTTGGTCAAGCAGCAAAGACACCTGGGGGAGGTGAGACGGGCATGCTGTGTCCCACAGGCCAGGGTGGGGTGTTCACACATAGGTTCACACTTATATGTCTGACAAGGCGGGTAAGACAGAGGTCAGGCCACAGATGCTTGGACACTTTCCCAAATGATATGTTCAACAACTCTACTAAACCAGCAGGATGCCTCAGCCTTGATTCAAGGTCACGGTGAGCTCAAGGAAGTTCCTAAAAAGCATTCTCCTCCTGCTGGGCCGGGGGCGTGGAGAGACGACGACTCACCATCTGGGTCTCGTCCTGGCACTTCTGCCTGACGTCACTCAGCATGTCTCGGAGCTTGGTCTTCTGCTGGTCCATTTCATCCAGGCGGTCTTGGGCATCCTGTTTTTGAGCTTCCAGCTCTTGCAAACTACTTGTTTCCCGGTCTAAATCATTTTGTAATTCCTAGGGAAGGGTCACATGAATTTACCTGAGACTCGTTAAAATGGGGGCACATCCAAGTTAACTGTCACAGCCGATGCCAGAGCCCTCAAGACAGCCTCCAGGGACTTCCCTGGGGTCCAGTGGCTGGGACGCCACGCTTCCACTGCAGGGAGCCAGGATTCAATCCCTGGTTGGGAACAAAAGATCCTGCATGCTGTGCAGTATGGCCAAAAAGTAATAAAAATTATTTCAGAACACAGAAAGATGCCCTACAGAACCACACATACCACAGCAAACAATGCACACATCCCAGCGTGGCAGCCCCACTGAATCTCTCACTAAGGCCCTCGGAAGCATTCACTGATGTCCTGAGAGAGGCCAGGCACCAGCAAGGGGGTGGGCTCCCGGCAAGAGGAGCTCTTCAGTGACTGGTGGTCACGAGATGGGAGGAAGGAGGCGTCAGTCAGACATAAATGACCAGAAGTGAATGGACAGCTTGGGTGCTGTCGGTCAGGGTCGCAGGGGCGTGGGGAGACCAGACCGACGCTGCACGGTGGGGGAAGAGCCCAGGGAGGCAGACTTCAGTGGGCCCAAAGGAGAGCAGCTGGCGGCCAGGAAGAAAGCCAGGAAGGTGAAGAGGAAACGGGGCGGGGTGGGGGCAGGACCTGCAAGAGAAGAGGAGGCCGTGCTCCGCCTGGATCAAAGGCGAGCAGGCTGAGAGCACCAGAGGCCACGTGCCACACCACAGATGCCACTGGCTCCTGCAGCCAGAAGCCCCTGTGGACAGCCGAACACGGGAGCAGGACATGATGGTTCCAACCGCCAAAGCCAAGCGGGAGGGGCTTGGCTCCAAGACAGCCATTGCAGGTGTCCTCGGACTTGACTGTTAAGACTTCTAGGGGAAGGATCCTAGAGGTGGAAGGGCAGGTGTGAAAACGTGCACTGTCTATGACGGCAAAACCTGAAAGCAATGTAAACTTCCAGGGGGAGCTGGCTGGACTTTCAGCACAACGCACCCCGAGGGGCCCAGCACCCTGCGGCCGAGTTACAGAGCAGGAAGAACAAGGCACGTGGCGGAGCATGCCCGTGCCAGGCACACCAGCACTTGTGCACAGAGGGAGGCAGGAACAGGCACAGACCTCTCTCCTTAAACACACACGAGACCTTTGTGCAAGGCCTCGCGGGGGCTGATGGACTGCGCTTCTGGGGGAAAGGGCGTGGGGGAGGGAGGTAGGAGGCATCTGTCTTATTTTCAACCAGGTGACTGTCACATCTACCTGCACAGTGGCGAACTAAAGGAGACGGAATGGGAAGGGAGAGAGCGGCCTGAGGCTGACACCAGGAAGCAGTGGGGGAGGGGAGGGCACTCAAGCTGGGGCCGAGGGCAAGGCGACGGCAGCCTGAGCACGGGGGTGGCTGTGGGACTCGAGGGGAGCAGTGGACTCAAGGTGACCGCTGGGGGTCAGGGAGACAGGAGTGGTGAGGCCGACCCCCCAGGCTGGCTGGGGCTGCCAGACTGCTGCTGCTAAGTCGTGTCAGTCATGCCCGACTCTGTGCGACGCCATAGACGGCAGCCCACGAGGCTCCCCTGTCCCTGGGATTCTCCAGGCAAGAACACTGGAGTGGGTTGCCATTTCCTTCTCCAATGCATGAAAGTGAAAAGTGTGAAGTCGCTCAGTCATGTCCAACCCTCAGCGACCCCATGGACTGCAGCCCACCAGGCTCCTCCGTCCATGGGATTTTCCAGGCAAGAGTACTGGAGTGGGGTGCCACTGCCTTGTCTGGGGCTGCCAGAGGTTGACGTCATTTCAGAACACAACCCAGAGGAGGTGCAGGGTCTCCCTCTCCCTGCTTTTCCAATATTTACAGAATACGCATTCATGTGTTTGGCTGTGTGGGGTCTGAGGTGTGTCACGAGGGATCTTCTGAGGCTGTGCATGGACTCTAGCAGTGGCACCTGGCCTTAGTTGTCCCACGGCCTGCGGGAATCTCAGTTCCCCGACCACGGATCGAACCTGCACCCCCTGCACTGGAAGCCAGGTTCTTCACCACTGGCCCACCAGGGAAGTCCCTCCCCTCCCTGCTTTGAGGACAGAAAGTCATGGCTTGCTCCTCTTTGTCCACCAAAGCACATCTCTGAGTTATTTGTCAGACTGGGTTTTCTGTTTCCCGCTCTCCTTGTCCCTGACCTCTAATTTGAAGAACAGACCTTGAGTGTGACAAGTCTGGAAGGGATAAAATGAAATGTTTTTGAGAGAAGGCTAGTGGCAGAGTAGGAACGTGGGTCTGCCACATCCCAGGGAAGGACAAGTGATGGTGGAGGCAGGGAGACAGAGGAAGAAGGAGGGTCAGACCCAGCAGCTTCGTCACGTGGGACGTCAAGGAACCTGGGCCTCTTTCTGTAACACAGAAGCAGTCATGGAGGAACCCTGGGGAAGACGGACTGCCAGCTGCTGGTTAGGAAGGATGCCGGGGTCAGAGTGGAGGAGGTATCTGAGCAAAGAGAAGGCAGGAAAAAAAAACCCAGACAACCTACAGACCCAGTTCAGTCCCAACTGGAATGCCAGTCGTCTTCTGACAGGCAGACGCCAAGATTCAAAAGGAAATGCAAGGGATCCAGCACAGACGAAACAGCCTGGAAAAATCTGAAGTTGAGGATGCATATTTTCTGATTTCAAAACTTACTACAGGGCAACAGTAATCAAGACAGCGTGATTCTGGCATAAGGAGAGACAGCAATCAGTGGGACAGAACCGAGAGGTCAAAAGTAAACCCACATGTCTATGACCAATGTTTACTGAAAAGGGTGCCAAAACAACTGAGTGAGGGGAGAAAAAGAATCTTTTCTCTTCAAGAAGAGGATCTAACTGGCCCTCCTAGTGCAAAACAATGAAGTTTGACCCCTACCTCACACAATACGTAAATATTCGCTCGAGGCCTAAATTTAACAGCTAAAACTACAAAATTCTTAAAAGAGAATGTGGGGTAAATCTTTTTGACATTGGATTTGAGGATGGGTTCCTGGATACGACACCAAAAGCAAGAGTAGCGGCTTCCCTGGGGGTCCTGTGGCTAAGACTCCTCACTTCCAATACAGAGGGTACAGGTGCATCCCCGGTTGGGGAACTAAGATCCTACAGGTCAAATGGCACAGCCAAAAAATAAAAAAAAAAAAAATTTTTTTTAAGAGCAAAAAATGGAATAAATAAGCCAGACTTCATCAAAACCTAAAACTTTTGTGCTTCCAAGGACCAACGTCAAGAAAGCAAAAAGATGACCCAAGGATGGGGACGTGATATTTGCAAATCATATATCTGTTAAGAGAATTTATCTGGAAAATATAAAGAACTCTTACAACTCAGCTACAAAAAGGCAAATAACCACCCAATAAAAAATGGGCAACGGATATGAGCTGGCTTTCTCCAAGAAGATATACAAATGGCAAATAGGCACACGGTAAGATGCTCACCATCATTAGGGGAAGCGTTATGGGCAATGAGATGCCACTCCAGACCCACTGCTGCTGCTGCTGCTAAGTCGCTTCAGTTGTGTCCAACTCTGTGCGACCCATGGACTACAGCCCACCAGGCTCCTCCGTCCATGGGATTTTCCAGGCAAGAGTACTGGAGTGGGGTGCCATCGCCTTCTCCACCAGACAGATTCCAGTTTTGCCACATCCTCGTCAACACTTGATGTTAACATTGCTTTTTTTTTTTAATAGCCTTAGAAGGCTATTAACATCAAGTGTTGGCAAGGATGTGGCAAAACTGGAATCCTTACGCATTATTACTGGTGCGAATGAGAAATGGTGCAGCCACTTTGGAAAATAGTCTGGAATTTCCTCAAAGGGTTACACACAGAGTTACCAAGTGACCCAGCAATTTCACTCTTAGATATACATACCCAAGAGACGTGAACTCACAGGTCCACACAAAGACCTGCATGTTAATATTCATAGTGGCATCATGTACAATAGCTAAAAACAGAAAAACCCAAATAGCTATGAACTGGTGAACTGATGAATAAAGTGTGGTGCAGCCACACAATGAAGCATATATTCAGCTATTAAAAAAAAAATTTTAGGGGCTTTCCTGGTGGCTCGGTGGTAAAGAATCTGCCTGTAAATGCAGGGGACATGGGTTCGGTCTTTGGTCCGGGAAGGTCCCACACGCAGCAGGAAAACGAAGCCCGTGCGCACAGCTACTGAGCCTGTGCCCTGGAGCCTGTCAGCCGAACTGCTGGAGCCCGCGCGCGGAGAGCCCGCACTCTGCAGCCGGCGAAGCGGCCGCAAGGAGAAGCCTGTGCACCCCAACTAGAGGGCGGCTCCCGCTCACCACAGCTGAAGAAGGCCCACACGCAGCAACAGAGACCCAGCACAGGCAAAAACAAATAAATAAAATATAGAATACTATCTTTCTAAATTCCATATATATGTGTCAGTATACTGTATTGGTGTTTTTCTTTCTGGCTAACTTCATATATGGAATTTAGAAAGATAGTATGATGACCCTGTATGTGAGACAACATAAGAGACACAGAGGTATAGAACAGACTTTTGGCTTCTGAGGGAGAGAGAGAGGGTGGGAAGATGTGGGAGAATGGCACTGAAACGTGTATACTATCATATAAGAAATGAAGCACCAGTCTATGTTCAATACAGGATACAGGATGCTTGGGGCTGGTGTACGGGGTGATCCGGGGAGATGGTGTGGGGTGGGAGGTGTGGGGGGGGCTTCAGCATTGGGAGATCGTGTGCACCTGTGGCTGATTCATGTCAGTGTATGGCAAAACCAATGCAGTGTTGTGAAATGGAATAAAGTATTAAATTAAAAAAAAATAAAATATATAATAAAAACCAAGTAAAAGATAAATAAATAAATCTTTAAAAGGAACAAGAAGAAACGAAGTACTGATACATGCAACATCAGGAATGAACCTTGCAACTACACTGAGTGCAGAGAGGCCAGACACAAAAGGCCCATGGCACACGATTCCACTGACAGGAAACCCAGAGGCGGAAGGCACACTGGCAATGCCAAGGCCTGGGAAGGACTGGGGACTGCTGATGGGTATGGAGCTGATTTTTGGAGGGATGAGACTGTTCTGTAATTGACTGTGGGGACGGCCCTGCAACTTCATGCATATTCTAAAAACCACTGAATTATACACTTTAAATGGATGAATTATAAGGTATGTGAGTTATATCTCAATAAAGCTGTTGTTAGAAACACAAAACAGAACAGTAAACCAGGCAAAGATGCCGCAGGATCTCTCTAGGATGACAGTCATGGAGATGGAGAGACCCCTTCAGGCAGGCGGGGGAAGGGAAGGCCTTTGGGGGCGGAAGCTGAAGCTCCCATTTCTTAAAACCAAACATAAACTGGCCCGAGGACCAAGGCCTCCTAGTCAATACTGGGCCCTACCCTGGAGCCCATGCTGGCAGGCAAGACATACGATCTCCTAGCCAAATCCATCTGGGAAAAGGCAACAGGGACCGGAGTCAAAGCTGGTTCTCACAAAAGAGCTTTAATGCATACAGTGTTCTGAGGGGACCCTGGTGGTCCAGTGGTTACGACTCTGCGTTCCAATGCAGGGCCACAGGTTCAATCCCTGGCCGGGGAAGTACAATCCCCCATGCTGCACACGGCATAGCCTGAATAAATAAATAGCGTTTTGTCACTGCCGAAGCAGCTGCCATCTCGTTAGAGTAGAGCCCCGTCCTGGTCTGAGTACAAATGAGGCTCCCATGTAGCAGGGGCTGGCCTGGCTGGCGGTGGCTCCGCTCCAGCTCTGAGGGGCTGTGGGGGTGCACAGGGCCACCACATACCACATCTCAAAGGCTGCAGGAGTATGCTGTCAGAGCCCAGCAGCGAGGTTCTGAGGGCCCTCATCCAGCCTGCTGTGCAGACCAAGGGGACAGCACCTCCAGACACTAGACCGACCCTATGGCTTTCTCAGAATCGCCCAGGAGCAGGCGTCAGAGACCCGGGGACTGGTTTCCCAGGAGTTCAAGGACATCACAGCACCCAGATCCCCAGGGACAGAAGCCCACACAGGGTGACAGACACGAGGAGGAGGACCGGCCAGGCATTCACGTGGCCGGCTGGGCCAGGGCCAAGGGGAGATGGGGATGAGACCAGCGTCCCTGCCAAACAGGGTGGAGGGTGACACGGGAGGGGGGGTGACACGGGAGGGAGGGTGACACGGGAGGGCAGTTCCGGGACATGGGTAGAAATCAGAGGGCTGAGGTGAGAGCAATACACCAGAACGAGCAGACACCCAGAAAAACAGTCCCTTCACCGCGGCCTCATACATGATGCAGCTTACTTGAGCAAAAAAGCAAAACAAAAAATATGACAACAGAGGCAGGCTATTCCCTGCCTTTTGATCTGAAACATGCCAGGGGACCCTCTAAGGCCCAACCCCCGATGCCAATGTGTACAGACTGAGAAGCCAGGAAAGAAGTGCCTGGACACTGCAGCGTGTGACCCAGTGAGAACCCACCCTACCCCGCCTGCAGATGGAAGCCGTGACAGAGGACACCTGCCAGGAGAGCAGGCACTGCGCGCGCTGTCTGTCCGCCGGGTGTCTCATGACATCCCCCAGCCCTCGCGGGACAGGGGAGGGGGAGGCCGCCAGAGTGCTGCCCAGACCCCTGAGCCTCGCTAGTCGGGTGCTGCTGCCCCTGGCCCGGCTCAGGCCGCTGCCCTAGGAGGCGGCCCAGAAAGAGCCACCCACTGCAGGGTGGTGGGAGGGCGCCCGCACATCACGGCCAGACGCTGCTCCTTGCTGCCGGCGGGAAGGCGGGAAGGCTGAGGCCAGGAGGCTGAGCCAAGCACCCGCAGTCCCCCAGGCGAGCCACGGTGGGGCCACAGGGCTGACTGCTCCGCCTCACTCCTCTCCCCCAGCTCTGAGCTCAGAGCACTCAAAGGCTCAGCACAGAGACCAACAGGCCCAGCGGTACGCATTCTGGGGGTGAGGAGGGGCACAGACGACTCACGTCTCCCCCTGGTGGCAGAGCCATTCTCCATTCATTCAGACCTGAGACATCTTGGGAACCAAGGTGTCTTCAAGCGTGCAGCTCCCAGGCACTGACCACTGTGTTTCCAGCATAGCCTCACTCTGCCCAGACGGGTGAGCGCCTGCCAGATCCCGGGCACCAGCCCACTGCCTGGAGAAGCAGAACACTCATTACCAATGTTGCATAAGGTCTAGAGATGTTACATAACTAGCCCCAAAGCATACAGCTGCTAAGAAGAGCCAGGTTTGAACCCTGGCACTCCGGCCCCAAACAGCCAACTCAGTGGAAATGACCCTGATGCTTGCAAAGACTGAAGGCAAAAGGAGAAGGCGGCAGAGGCTGAGATGATTGGATGGCATCACCGATTCAACAGACATAAACTTGGACAGACTCCAGAAGATGGTGAGGGACAGGGAGGCCGGGCATGCTGCAGTTCATGGGGTTGCAAAGAGTCAGACATAACTGAACGACTGAAAAACAACTCAGACCCCCAGTGTCCGCCATCCCTCCACAAGAAGACTCTTCAAGCAGGGCCGTCCTGAGAACAGGTTAGAGAGCATTGCCTGATCCTCAGAACTTCAGGCTAAGTGGGAGAAAGCAGACATCAAGGATGGGATGTTGTATGATTCCTTTTCTGCAAAATGTCTACAACAGGCAAAGCCATAGAGCCAGAAAAGGGCTTATCAGGGGTTAGAGGAGGAGACGGGGAGTCACTGCTAAAGGTGATGGGATCTCCTTTCGGGGTGATGGGAATGTTTTGGAGCTAGACAGAGGTGATGGTTAAGCAATATAAAGAATATGCTAAAAATGACTTAATTATATACTTCAGAAGAATGGATGCTACGTTACATGAATATCTCATTTTTCTTAAAAAAAAAAAAATCCACTATCTACGGTTATAGGAAACTCAAAATAAATCACTTGTAAATCCCCAAAAGCTTGAGTTTCCAATGAGGGCCACACTGGCCCCTCTGCCCTGCCCCCCTACCCCTGCCGAGAGTCCCTGAACCACACCTGAGACAAGGTCCATCCTACCCAAACCAGGCGCGTGCTTACCTGTACTTCATTGGTTTTCTGTCTGATTGCCTCTTCCTTTTCTCGAATGTCTTGTTCCAGTGAGTATTTCTCTCTGTGTGTTTGAACAGTCCATGAAAGCACAGAGAGAGGGCATGAGGAACGAGCTGACCATCTTCCCCACACTTCTCCCCAATTCCCCAAAAGCTTGAGTTCCAATGAGGGCCACACTGGCCCCTCTGCCCTGCCCCCCTACCCCTGCCGAGAGTCCCTGAACCACACCTGAGACAAGGTCCATCCTACCCAAACCAGGCGCGTGCTTACCTGTACTTCATTGGTTTTCTGTCTGATTGCCTCTTCCTTTTCTCGAATGTCTTGTTCCAGTGAGTATTTCTCTCTGTGTGTTTGAACAGTCCATGAAAGCACAGAGAGAGGGCATGAGGAACGAGCTGACCATCTTCCCCACACTTCTCCCCAATGACCATCTGCCTTTAGTCACTCCCTCCCTGCGGATGCCACAAGGCTTGGCCCCCAACATGACCACATGCGCCTTTGAAAGTAGAGGGTGTTGGAGTGACGCCCAGGGTGAGAAGGGCTGGACATGCCTCTGCTGACTTTGAAGATGGAGAGGTCACAGGAGAGGGGCACAGGGCCGCCTCTCAGAGCAGAATGAGCCCCACCGACATACAGCAGGAAAGGAGGCCCCAGACTCCCAGCTCTGAGGAACTTGGACAGCACCCTCAACTCGGCCCTGTGAAGCCCTGAGCAGGGGCCCAGCTGAGCTTTCCTGGATTCCCGGGCTGCAGAGCTGCGCATGAATGAATCTGTGCTGTTTTAAGCCAGTCCATACACAGCAAGAGAAAATGAATATGCTCTCTAAGTCCTTGGCGCGCCTGCCCATGAATAGTGAGCTCCTGCCTCTCGGGAGACCAGGCGCCAAGGACACGTGGAAAGGGGCCCAGCTTTTAGGAGCTCACCGGGGACAGGTGACCACACGGACACACACAACCCAAGCACTGTGGAGGGAAATCCAATGAGATAAGGAAAAGGGGTGGAGTGTCCCACAACACACGACCAGGAAGGACTGAGGACATGGTCTGCGAGGGGAAAATGCGACGGCAAAACATCCCTGTCAATGGGCACAGGGAGCCAGAGCTCAGCGGGGGAGCCACAGTCGTGTCCAGAGTGACGCAAAGTGGGCCAGGGACTCCAGAGGGCTGGTCGCAGGAGAGGGCGGGGTCTCTGAGCCCAGCTACTGCTCACAGCAGGCTGTGGTGGGCCCCTGCGCACTCCGGGTGCCTGCTGGGGCCTTGACGGCTCCCCACCCCCGGCAGCAACCAGCCTGGGTCTTCTCCTGAGAGACAAAGGCTTGTGTGCCCCTCCCCCAAGTTCATACAGTGAAACCCTAAGCCCCTGTGATGGTGTTAGGAGGTGGGCCCGCTGGGAGGTGATTGGGTCATGAGCACAGGGCTCCCAGGAAGGGGATTAGCGCCCTTACACAGAGACTCCAGAGACCTTCCACGCCCCTCCAGCATGTGACAACACCCCAAGAAGACGCTGTCTGTGGACCAGGAGACACACCATACTGGACACCGGATCTGTCTACACCTCCACCCGGACCCCCAGTCTCCATGTTGAGGAGACTATGTGTCTGCTGCTTAAGCCCCTTCAGGCTGGGGCGGCTTGTCACAGCAGCCTGAAGGCACCAAGTGCCTGAAGGGGCTGCCTCCGCGCCGGAAGCCTCACGTGGCCAACATGCCCTGCCTCCCCCGCCAGGAACCCAGCACCCCCTCAACAACAAGGCCTCCGCTGGGCCCCCAGGTCAGACAGGAAACACCCGTGAGAGCTTGCATATTCGTTCCCACAAGTCTAAGGACCACCTAACAATACGCCGTCCCCTTCAGATCCATTAGACTGGGTCCCGTCTCCAGGGGAGAGGCGCCCACCACGCCCCCAGGCAACAGGCCTGAAGGTCACTCTCGAGGTCACCCAGGCCAGCTTCCTGCACCCGGCTGCTCTACACACCCTGCCTCTCACCTTCACCGGGAAATGCTCCAGGCTGCCCATGGCTACGCAGCTGTGCAGGGGCAGTCCTGGCCGGACTCAGACACCCAGACCCCAACCCTCGCGTTAGCGGGTCCCCTCCCTCCTCTACTACACGCCTGATTAACAGCCTCACCCTGGCTCTAAGAAACTAGCCCTCCATCCTCACAGACCCTCTCTGCCTTGCCAGGCTGCCGGCACTGATCTCTGGTTTGAAATATGGCCCCGGGGGAGCCGGGGACAGAACGGGAGCCATGTTTTGGGCTGAGCATGAAGCAGAGAATCCGGCTTCAGGAGGTAGCCAAGGCTGGGCTCAGCGGCCAGCCAGGCACCCACCCAACTGGTCTTCCATGATATCTGATCTGCCTTGGCCTCTCAGAGTTCTGCTCCACGCCCAAGGGGCACCCAGCTGTGAGCAGGGCCTCACTTGCTCTGGCAAAGTGACACGGTTTCCACTTTCGGCCCAGAAACACTCCCTTTCTGGTGGATGGCAGGTGCCCTTGGTCCTTGGCTGGCTACGCACCACCCCCACCCCCAGAATTAGCTGGTAAGAGGACGCTGCTGTACAGAGGGCCACAGGGCACACTGCAAGTAGATGTCTTCCTTCAGCCAAACGCCGAGAGGACAGACTCAGCCGCCAAAGCCCTTGTTTACGGGTGGGCGCTGGGGGTGAAGGTGGGAGCCTGACACGAGGCCCCTCTCACAGCGTCCAGTGGCTCCTCCTCAGTCACAGCCTCGCCACCCGAGACTAGCTGCTTTACGTGTCTGGATGTTACGCCTTCCTGCGGAGGGGATGGCATGCCCGCAGTGCTGGAGACCCCACAGCCCACACTGGCTCCCACTGAGGAGCTCAGGACTTGAGCTCATTAAGTCATTTCAGGAACCCGGGAGAATTTGTGTCCCTTTGCTCCTGCTGCACAAACTCGTGATGGCCAAGTTGAGAGGTCGTCCACAAGCCTCTGCTGCTTCCAGTATCAACCCGGGAAAACAGACTGGAATCAGAGGGGAAGGGGACATTTTAGCCTACCTCTGTAACTGGGTGATCTCCTGACTGATGTCGTCAAGCTCCTTCACACCAGTAAACTCCCCCGATCCAAGAGTGCTTGAACTATCCTGGAACCAAATTCAGACACAGAATTACAAACTGGCAAGTTGACCTCATAAGACAGCAGGGGCGATGTTTGGAAATATGGCCCCGGGGGAGCCGGGGACAGAACGGGAGCCATGTTTTGGGCTGAGCATGAAGCAGAGAATCCGGCTTCAGGAGGTAGCCAAGGCTGGGCTCAGCGGCCAGCCAGGCACCCACCCAACTGGTCTTCCATGATATCTGATCTGCCTTGGCCTCTCAGAGTTCTGCTCCACGCCCAAGGGGCACCCAGCTGTGAGCAGGGCCTCACTTGCTCTGGCAAAGTGACACGGTTTCCACTTTCGGCCCAGAAACACTCCCTTTCTGGTGGATGGCAGGTGCCCTTGGTCCTTGGCTGGCTACGCACCACCCCCACCCCCAGAATTAGCTGGTAAGAGGACGCTGCTGTACAGAGGGCCACAGGGCACACTGCAAGTAGATGTCTTCCTTCAGCCAAACGCCGAGAGGACAGACTCAGCCGCCAAAGCCCTTGTTTACGGGTGGGCGCTGGGGGTGAAGGTGGGAGCCTGACACGAGGCCCCTCTCACAGCGTCCAGTGGCTCCTCCTCAGTCACAGCCTCGCCACCCGAGACTAGCTGCTTTACGTGTCTGGATGTTACGCCTTCCTGCGGAGGGGATGGCGTGCCCGCAGTGCTGGAGACCCCACAGCCCACACTGGCTCCCACTGAGGAGCTCAGGACTTGAGCTCATTAAGTCATTTCAGGAACCCGGGAGAATTTGTGTCCCTTTGCTCCTGCTGCACAAACTCGTGATGGCCAAGTTGAGAGGTCGTCCACAAGCCTCTGCTGCTTCCAGTATCAACCCGGGAAAACAGACTGGAATCAGAGGGGAAGGGGACATTTTAGCCTACCTCTGTAACTGGGTGATCTCCTGACTGATGTCGTCAAGCTCCTTCACACCAGTAAACTCCCCCGATCCAAGAGTGCTTGAACTATCCTGGAACCAAATTCAGACACAGAATTACAAACTGGCAAGTTGACCTCATAAGACAGCAGGGGCGACAGGTCTTGGAATGAGGTGTAAAATCATTCATCTCCAGCCCCCAACCTGGAAACCATCTGGGCAGTCCAGACACACCCCGCGGGGCCCCTGGCAAAGGCTGGGCAGACCGCCTGCACCCGCCTGCTTGGTGGGCTGCCGGCGCCACCTGGTGGCGGGCTGAGGGGAGCGCCGCGAACACTAGGGGAGCGACAGGGAGTGAAGGGAGCTGCAGCTACTCACCGGGATGGGAGTGCCTCTCTCTGAGGGCGGCACCATGTCCGGTGAGAGGACTTGAGGGGGGTCGATGCCTTTACTGACCTTCTGCTGAATGAAATACATAGCTAACGCGAACTGGTCTTTGCTTAACTTCCCCGTTTGCCTCGTGTCAGCCAGGGCCCTGGGAGAAACAAGGCAATGTGATTACACATCCCAAGCACCAGCACGGGTTCTGAGTACAAGGAACCCACACTTCTGAAACATGGTCTGTGAAAGTAACTGAAAACAACAGACCACAGCTGCGCTTCCTTTCCTACTGAAGAGCAGTCCCCCACCACAGCAGCCCTCCTCTCCTGGCTGGAGAACTGCCTCAGGCCCAAAGAGGAGCCAACAGGGCTGGGAGAGACCCCACTAAGTGTCTACCAGAGGCTGGTTTTAAGGCATCTTTGCTCTCGCCCCCATTCAAGGGCAGGAAAGCCTGAACTGCAACCATTTCCCCTGGTCCCCCTGGCAGAGCTAGTCCTGCAGCACGCCCAGCCCACGGGGCTCTCAGTCTGCAGTCTCGTCTCTCCGGCCCGCCCCGCTTCCCCGCTGGTGAAGGCACAGGGGCTCCGGCCCACACGTTGGGGCTGCTCTGTCCGTGTGCACTAGGGCGGTGTCGCTCTGCCTGTTCTGGCAGGCTCCCTGGGAGCTTGCAGGGGGCAGGCCCACATCCTCATGCGGTCCCTGCATCCCCCCTGGCATGCTGTCTCCGCTTTGGTCGCACCCCCCTCCCATGCCCCCAGCCACCTGCAGACAGCCCCAGACTGTCCTTTCAGCATGCCGGTGGCCAGGCTAGAGCTCACTCTTCCTGTCCCTGGACTTCACTCTCTGTATGCCATCCCCTCCACGGGCCTTCCTTTAATCCAAGTATATCTGTGATTTTGTTTCGTCATTTATGGGTCGGCCTTACAGGTCGAGATCCATGTTATATATTACCTTCCTTTATGTGATGATCGGGCCATAATCTGAATCCTGTTCACAGGCACTTCAGCATCCGAGGGTGCAGGCCGCCCGAGTCATCAGCAGGAACTGGGCCTCCCCCAGTGACGGACTGGGAGGCATGGGCTCCCTGAGGAGGGACAGCCTGTTTTCTTGGCTGGGGCCTCGCCTCACAATACAGCCATCTCTCAATTATTGTGAATGTCACAGCTCTGCTGTGGGGGCTTCATCCCTCCAGCCGCATGGAAATTCTCTTACAGCTCGCAGGTTAAGCCCTCTAAGGGAAGACTCGCCCCTCTGAGAAGAAAGCTAGGAAGTGACTGCCACCGCTGGCCATCCCAGGGCCGTGAAGACTGTCCTGCTGGCCTGGGAGGAAACAGGCAGCGGAGGTGGCTCCCTGACCGGCCCTGAGGTGCAGACTGGAGCCTCCCTCTCCCCACCCCTGTATCACTGGCCTTCACGGGGCAGGGCCTCTCAGGGGTGTGGCCACAGCCCTGAGGCCCAGGGTGGCCCTGCTGGAGCCTTCGGCGTCCCCACTGCACACTGCACCCCCAAGGGGTCGGATCGAGCGCCTGCAGCCCCAGTGGCTATGCTGAAAGCTGCAGGGCCACCAGCAGGAACTGGCGCTGGCCATTCAGACCGCCCCCAAGCCCCCCAGGGCGACAGAGCAGGAGGCCTTCCCGCTGGAGGAGGCTACGTGGACACGCACGGAATACAGGGAACGGGCCCGCACACTCGGCCCTGACAGCCGCCTGCTCCGGCC
The DNA here is from genome assembly GCA_006408675.1 of Madoqua kirkii. Taxonomy (NCBI): domain Eukaryota; kingdom Metazoa; phylum Chordata; class Mammalia; order Artiodactyla; family Bovidae; genus Madoqua; species Madoqua kirkii. Next base: position 20,811 of record SJYC01120019.1, read on the forward strand.
CTGCCCACACACAGCCCAAACCTCACTGGGAGGGTCAGTGAGGCCCCCGGTGCTGAGGAGCAGAGGTCCGTCTGTCCGCCCTTACCATATGTGTGCCAGAAGGTTCTGGGTGAGGCCCGAGTGCATGAAGATCTCCTTCACCTCCTGGCCGCTCACATAGCCATCCAAGTCCAGGTCGGTCTTCAGGAAGATCTCGTCAAATCGCATCTTGTCTGCCACCGGCACACCCAGCTTACTGTTGGCTGAAGGGGGTTTTCAGAAGTTAACTTTCAAGCTTTGGGGCTTCCCTGGTGGCTCAGTGGCAAAGAATCCGCCTGCCAACGCAGGAGATGTGGGTTCAATCCCTGGTTCGGGAAGACCCCAGGTGACACGGAGCAGCTAAGTCTGTGTGCCACAACTACCGAGCCTGTGCTCGAGGGCCCAGGAGTCGCAACTACTGAGGCCTGCGCACCCTGGCGCCTGTGCTCCGCGACCAGAGGGAAGTCTGAGTACTACAACCCTGCTCTCCACAGAGAGAGAAGAGCAGCGAAGACCCAGCACAGCCAGAAATAATAAACTTCTATTTTAAAAAAATTCTCGGGCTTTTTATCACCTACAGATATTACACTATTAAAGTCTTCTCATGCTCATTTCAGCAGAAGACCTTCCGTGAGGCGAACGGGCAGACAGGACCTCTGGTCTGTAGATGGGAAAACGGAAGCTCAAAAAGGTGAATGCTGACTCGGTCAGTCCCACTCAATGGCCCGTCTGTGCCTCCTGCAACCCCGTCACAGCGCCCTGAACCTTTGTCCCAAGAGAAAGGTGAAGGTCTAGCAGATCTGTCCGCCAACAGCCCGCCCACCCCACTGCCTGGGACACAGGGAACGCCGGTAACCCCTGTCGGGGGGGCTTCAAGTGCACCAGAGAGGACCCTCCTGACCACTCCTGGAAGGCCTGTCTCCCGAGAACCGGCCCGGCGGCCAGGCCAGCCTCCCCAGCCCCCCATCTTCCAGTTGCTGCCACAGGGCCAGCCTCACGGCCCGCAGCTGCAGACCCCGCACTCCATCGTCCTTTGAGCCTGAGCCCCCTTCCTGAGACACAGCAGAGCCCCCTGGGAGGCGTCAGCACACACAAGGCACTGCCACGCAGTGAGTGGGGCTGATGTGCAAACTGCGCCCAGGGGACAGGTGGGCACACAGAGTCCACAGTGCTGGTGCAGGAGCCCGGGCCTCAGAGGAACACGACCGTCACCCAGGAGGAGCCCACCCCCCGGAGGGCCCTGCTGTGGTGGACGCAGCAGAGAGCCCAGCAAGGTGTTCTGACGTCGGTGTTCGGTCACCCAGCGCACGTGTGATCTCTTCTCACACCACCTGCTCAAGTCCTACCCAAGAAGGGCAGATGCCAGGGCCCACCAGGGCCAGGGCAGGGCTTCTCTGGTGCCTCAGTGGTGAAGACTCCGCCTACCAATGCAGGAGACATGGGGTCAGGGCCCCGTAACTGGCCCTCTGGGGGCCCAGGTAGGGCTTTGCTCACCTAGGGATGAGGAAAGTAGCAGGGATCGGGGAGGGGTGGAGGCATGGAGTTTGTGGGTCCACAGAGAGGCCTGCTCTCATATCTGTGATTCCACAAGCTGCCCCTATTCCTGGGGAAGGGGACACACACACCCTCACCTCTGACCCCCAACCGTGGCCAGCAGTACACCGTCTAGCCAGTGGGGTCCGCAGCAGGCTCCTGGGATCTGGGGCAAACCGCCAGACCACCAGGGGGTGGGCTGCCCCCATCAACAACCTCAGCCTCGCTTGCTCCCTTGTCAGTGAAACACACCACACATGGCCTAACCTATGGTACTTGAGAACCCTTGGCAAGAATTCTGCAGACTCAAGGTGTTGGGTCTGGGACTTCCCTGGTTGTACAGTGAATAGGAATCCACCCGCCAATGCAGGGGACGCAGATTCGATCCCTGATCAGGGAAGATCCCACATGCTGTGGAGTAACTAGAGCTGGGGCACCTAGAGCCCACACTCCCCAGCAAGAGAAGCCGCCACACCAAGGTCTGAGCACCGCGATGAAGAGCAGTGACCCACTTACTGCAACTAGAGGAGGCCCATGTGCACCAACACAGACGGAACCCAACCAGAGATAACTAAAGTCTTGGAAAATAGCAGCTCATGCAAGTCTAAGTCACTGGGCCCAGCCCCACCTCTCTGACTCCGGTTCACCATCTCCTGGCTCACCCTGTCCCAGCCTTCTTCCTGTTTCAAGGACGCAGGGAACGTCCCCACTTCAAAGCTGGCCAGGCGCTAGTCCTCGGGTAGCTTCTGATCGTTCAGGTGTCAGCTCAGATGTCGCCGCAGCAGGGGCCTTCCAGCTGGCACCACCTGCAGGAGGGCAACCCTTCCTCACCCGGACACTTCCAGGCCAGGCCAAGTTCTGCTTTCTCAGGAGCTTTCTGCTGGAGCTTCCTCAGTTTACCAATGTAAACCAAGCTTATCATCTTAAGCTTCGTTTATCATCTGTCTCCCCAGAGGGCAGCCCCAGAAAGTACTGGGCACAGCTGGTAGGCTGGAAAGGTGCCTGGGCGGGGCCAGCTGTGACTGCCCTTCACACAACTCAGCAGCCTAAGGCCATGCCTCCCTCTCCAACAGGATCCTAGGACTAAGCCTCCTCCTCATCTGATATCTTTTTTTTTCCCCCAACTCCAAGGTATGTAAGCTCCTTGAGCCTCACCAAGTCCAAAACCGAGCTTTAAAGATGTCACGATCACTGGAACTCCCTGGGTGGTCCACTGGCTGGGAATCCACCTGCCAATGCAGGGAACATGGATTCCGTCTCTGGTCCAGGACGATCCCATATGGCCTGGAGCAACTAAGCCCATGCTCCGCAAATGCTGAAGCCATGTGCCCTAGCGCCTGTGCGCCACACGAGGGGCCAGCACAGCGAGAAGCCCGCTCACCTCAACAGAGCAGCCCCACCTGCCGCAACCAGAGTAAGTTCATGTGCAGCAGTGACGACCCAGTGCAGCCAAAGCTAAATAACACTGGGGGTTTCTCAAATGTCACTGTCTTCTTATGCATTTCTCATTTCCACTTCCATCATTCTGCAAACATGCATGTGGTGCTGGCTGGCCTTGTCCCAGGTCATCGCCTCTGAAACCACAAGTGAGGCAGAGATGTATCTCCTGTTCTTGCATGTTTCAGACAACGTCAAAGGTGCCTTTTCATAAAGAGCCTCTCATGATGCTGCCAGAGGGAAAAGCATCTCTTTTGACAAATAAGGAGCTGTCCTGTGGTGAGGTGGAGCCCCCTCCTGGTTCCTAACGTGAGATGGATGCCTCCCTCCATCATCTGATTAGTCACCATGTGTTTACTGAGCATCAGAGCACCAGAGATTCTTCTTGACGCTGACATTATAATCAGGAACTAACTCTGCTCTCACATAGCTAACAGCAGAGGGCTGGGGGTGAGGGGGGCACCTGAACAGACGATACATTATTAACTGCAGAACAGGCCAGGTGTGCAAGATCTAGAAGAATGCAGGTAGAGGGTCAGCAGTGGTCACACCAGGCTTTCCAGACAAGTGACCTGCGAGCAGAGGCCTTGCGATGCCGGGTGCCTCAGGGTGCAATCTGGGGGCACACCCTCCCAGACAAGGGTCTGCCCGAGGTAGGAGGGGCGGGGGGGTGAGCAGAGCGCCTCGAGGAGGGAGCGCGCTCAGTATGTCTGGGGAAAGGTGGTGTTTATGTATAAGTGAAGGAGAACGTTAATTATGAAGCCCTGTTGGTATGGTCTGAATGTCTGCCACCCCCTCAATTCATACACCACAAGTCCTCAGCCCCAGTGTGATGGTGTTAGAAGTGGCGGGGGGCCCTCTGGGAGGTGACTGGCTCATGAGAACAGGGCCCTCATGAACAGGATTAGTGTGCCCTTGTAAGAGGGGCCTCAGAGAGCTTCTGCACCCCTTCAGCTGCGCAAGGGCACAGCAAGAGGACAGCCATCTGTGGACCTGGAAGCGGCCCCACCAGCTCTGAGTCTGGGGGCGCCGCGATCTCGCACTTTTGCTTCCGGAAGTGAGAGACAGATCTGCTGTTTGGAAGCCACCCAGTCTATGGCACTGTCACAGCAGCCAGATGGCCTAAGCCATGTGCTACAAAGATGTGACTTAATCCCAGACTTTACCCTTCTTGGGTCACAAATGACTCACTCCCAAGCAACCTCTTACTGGGACTCTACGCAGCAGTGCCAACAGGCGCTGTGAGGCGTGGCCAGCAAGCAGAGGGCGCTGTACCTGTGCTTGCTTGATGCTGTGCTTGGGAGACAAGCTTCCGGTGCTGTTGGGCTGCTGACGCTGCCGTGGGAAGGCGTGGAGCGCAGGCTGTCTTTCGGTGGGGGGCTGGCGGGCAGGACGGGCACGGCCCCCGGGAACATTGTTTTCTTCCTCTTGGAGGGCGGGATGAGGGACGGGGGCAGGACGGAGGGCACAGGCTCCTTCTCGAGGGCTCGGTACACCAAGTGCATGGCCTGCGAGGACAAAAGAAGGCATCTGGGGGGGCGAGGCCTGGCACCAGGGCAGGTGGAGGGCAGCTCCTCAGTGGCTCAGGCGTGCTACGAAGACGGCTCTTTCTGAGGCTCCCTCCAAACACAACGAGTGATGAGCTACGCCACCAATGCGTGATTTTCTAAGACGTTCGTTCAATCACACAACACTGAAATGAGTACAAGAAGAGGGACTTCCCTGGTGGCCCGGTGGTTAAAAACGCCGTGATCCCATTGCTGGGGCCTGGGTTCGATGGGACCTAAGGCCCGTGGTCTTAGGCCCGTGGGACGTAAGAGGCCCCAGCTACGCAGAGACCTAGCACTGCTGCTAAAGGAGAAGCGGGCAGGAGTGTCAGGGATCTGGCCAGAGAACTAAGTCCTGCACGCCACAACTAAAACCTGCGGCAGTCACATCTATCTGAAAAAAAAGCAGTATAAAAATAAAGCACGAGGGACCTGGGGATTAGTGCTTAATGGGGACAGGGCTCTAGCTCTGCCAGGCCAAACAGCTCTGGCGACGGACGGCAGTGACGGCTGCACAGCCACAGGAGTGTATTAAGTCCCCAAACCTAGAAACGGCTACGACGACACATTATGTTACGTGTATTTTACCATGAATTAAAAAATAACAATGCACAGCCAGTGAAAAGAACAGGATGACAGAGAAACACGGGAAATGCTCAGAGAAGCTCATGTGTGTTGGGGGAAAAAGACACAACTGAGTAGTGTAGGGTGTACGGGTGTATGAATGGAATCACATGAGAAATCTATAATTTTCTTGGAAAATGTTTAAATTTAATCTAGAAGTTTAAGTTTTCAAAGGTTTATACCACAGTATAGTAAGATAGCAGGAAGCTTTAATTCATTTGTATATTGCAAAATTTCATCTTAAGTACATTTAAAATTCCAGAACAGAAGATGGATATTGTTGTATTTCATTGTTTTTCTATTACTTGGGAATTCCCAGATTATTCAGCTTTTTTTTTTTTTTTTTTTGCTGAAGTTAATCATGTGTGTCCTTTTTAGTTGCTCAGTTTGTCCAGCTCTTTGCAACCCCATGACTGTAGCCCACCAGGCTCCTCTGTTCATGGGGCTTCTCCAGGCAAGAATACTGAAGTGGGTTGCCCTGTCCTGCTCCAGGGGACCTTCCCAACCCAGGGATCAAACTCAGGTCTCCCTTATAGGCAGATTCTTTACCATCTGAGCCACCAGGGAAGCCCTGAACTTAATTACTATTTATTAAAGCATTGTCCTTAACTATAAGGGGCTACTTTATTCTATTTTTGTTTGACATTTAATGTAATGAGTGAATAAATGTCATAAAATGGCATAAAATGAAAAATGTCATAAAATGGCATAAAATGGCATAAAATGAAAAATCAAAGATGCAAATGAAGAGGAGGGAAGGGAGAAAGAAAAAGAAGGGATGGAATGACATGGGCCCAGGGTGGGGAGATGGGGGCCAGGCAAAGTCAGCCCAGCAGGCAGCTGGGAGAAGTGGGTTGGGGAGCTGCAGGGGTGTAGAGGAAGGGCAGCTGCACAGGAAGACAGTCCGTGGGCCCTAAGAGCCCCCAACTACAGAGATCTAGCGCTGCTCTAAAGGAGCAGAGGGCAGGAGTGCAGGGATCTGGCCTGGACAGAAGCCGACACGGAAGCGTCGGGACACTTGGTGGTCGTGTCTGCACATACACCTGCCTCCCAGCTCTGTCTGCTGAAAGGGCCAGAGGAAGCAGTGGCATCCCAGGGGCCACCGAGCACTCCAGAGCCCAGACCGTGGTCTCCAATGCCCTTCTCCACGGTAAGGAACTGGGGGTCCCGGAGCAGTGGCTGATAATGGAGCTGAGACGAGGGGTACACAGCAAGAGCCGGGGACATCAGGCCATGCCAAAAGTAAGTAAACGCTCAAAGACTGATACAACGTGACCAAACGACAAAGGAGGTGGGCTGCAAGGAGCTTCCACTGGGCAAAATAAGTCATGCGAGTAAAGGATTCTAGACCCGGAACAGAGAACAGGAGACACGTCCCTAAGTCCACTGTGATGTGAACAAATCCCTTACAGTAGAGGGCGAGCTAGAAAATGTACAAGGAAGGACAGAACCAGAAAATCCTCAGAAGGCAACTATCAGAAACCTGACCGATTCCGGTGAGACTCCTGGGAGGATGCAACAACTAGCAGGGGAGAGGCGCGAGGGTGCAGGGCGCTCAGCCTCCACGTGTCGTCCCTCACGGAAGACCGAGCACCAAGGGAAACAGTGACTGCAGAGAGGATCCCGAAGCCTCCACCTGACCTCGATCACGGCAGGACGTGTGATACGGCATCACACGTCTAGCGACGTCCTGTGCCCTGGGGAGAACAAGCGTCACCTCAGTGGGGACCAGCCCCACAGAAGCACACGCCCCAGATCATCAGGAGGCAGCAGCAGACAACCCCTCACCAAGGGACGCTCTACAAACCACTGGGGAGAAAAAGCGTCACCTCAGTGGGGACCAGCCCCACAGAAGCACACGCCCCGGATCATCAGGAGGCAGCAGCAGACAACCCCTCACCAAGGGACGCTCTACAAACCACTGGGGAGAAAAAGCGTCACCTCAGTGGGGACCAGCCCCACAGAAGCACACGCCCCGGATCATCAGGAGGCAGCAGCAGACAACCCCTCACCAAGGGACGCTCTACAAACCACTGGGGAGAAAAAGCGTCACCTCAGTGGGGACCAGCCCCACAGAAGCACACGCCCCGGATCATCAGGAGGCAGCAGCAGACAACCCCTCACCAAGGGACGCTCTACAAACCACTGGGGAGAAAAAGCGTCACCTCAGTGGGGACCAGCCCCACAGAAGCACACGCCCCGGATCATCAGGAGGCAGCAGCAGACAACCCCTCACCAAGGGACGCTCTACAAACCACTGGGGAGAAAAAGCGTCACCTCAGTGGGGACCAGCCCCACAGAAGCACACGCCCCGGATCATCATGAGGCAGCAGCAGACAACCCCTCACCAAGGGACGCTCTACAAACTGCTGGCCTTAAAAATGCCCACACGACCACGAGACAGGAAGACAGATGCAGGAGTTGACCTAGATTACAAGAAACAGCACTACAGACACAGGAGGCTGGAGAATCCTTCACTATAAACGACATTTTGGGGCAAAACTGGCAAAATGTGAATAATATCCTTAAATTAGACAACAGATTAATAAAATAATACACACAATATATATGTGTGTATATATACAAGACATATATGATATAACCTATAGTAACAGAGAGTACAATAAATTACACAATCTCAGTGCCAATTTCCTGATCTTGAAGTAGACGGTGGTAACTTAAGAGAATCCTCTGGCTTGGGGATATACACATTGAAGTATTTCAGGATGAAAAGGCCCATGTCTGAAACTCTAAAATGGTTCAAAGGAAAAATTAATGTGTGTGTGTATGTGCCTGTATACCTTCATATGCAAATGAGAGGAGAGAGGGGGACAAGGAGCGGAAGAGAGGGAAGGAGGAAGAAAGTCATTGTAGTAAAATGGCAACACTGGGAATCTGAGTGAAGATTCAAAAGAATTCTGTCAAATTAAACCCAAATTATGTCAAAATAAACATTCTTTAAAAAATTAAACAAGAGGAATTTCTTGGAAGCTCAGCAGTTAAAGACTATGGTTTTCCAATGCAGAGGACACAGGTTCCATCCCTGGTGGGGAAACAAAGATCCCACATGCTGTAAGGCATGGCCAAATAAATAAAGAAACAAGAAAAAAAAAATCCAGGATGGGAGGGAGGGAGTACATGTACACATAGAGCTGCTTCACTTCATGGTGCAGCAGAGACTAACATAATACTGCAAAGCAACTATAGTCCAATAAAAAAAGAAAGAAAAAAGCCCAGAAATCCCACACGAGTGGCACGTTTCCATCCTCAGGAGGGTGAGGAAAAGAGTCTCAGCAGGGACCTACCACCGCAAACTCATCTCTGTCCAAGTGTCCATCCTTGTCGATGTCGCTGAGGTCCCAGACCTGCAAGGCAAGAGCAGCAAGGCTTAGTGGGGGACAGTACCTGGGCTTCCCGCAGGCAGGAAGGGCCTGTGTGTGGCAGGCACGCCCGCCAGAACTCACATTCTGACGGCACACCCGGGTTAAGACAAGGAAATCAAAGTGCATTTAAAAATCAGTCTTGAGGTTCTCTGAAAAGCCATCGTCCGATGAAGTGTGGTCAGTTCCAGATCTTTTCCACCATATTGACGGTCATTTTCGCTAACAGATGACCATGATTACAATCACGTCTAACCTGGTTTTTAGTCTTTGGTTTTAGTACAGTTGTTGCTCCAAACACAAGCCTGCCCCCTGCACGTGCATGCATACACGCACACACCCTCCCACACACCCCATCCCCATCCTGGCTGGGGAGGGCCATGGGCATGCACTTGAGTAGGACTATGGGATCTTGCCTCCTCTCCCCTGTCAGTGGATGGTGAGAAAGAGGCCACAAATTATGCCAGGTCAACCTAGCATCCAGAAAGACAAGGCAGGCAGGATCAACTGCCGTGTGCTAGGGTTTCCAAAGTACAATCAAGGCATGAGCTTCCTGACCCAGGTCAGCCATCCAGGACCAGTAGGGGGGCCGGCCTGACTCAGACACCAGCGCCCAGAGCCAGGCAAAGGGCCAGGGTCCATCCACGATGCTATGGCTGCTGGTACCCGCCCCCAGCCAACCACGGGCTGCTTCAGCCCAGGGCTGCTGGACATGTGGGTCCTCCTCTTCTGCTGCTGCGTCCTTGGCCTGGGCCGCTCCATCACTCCACAGAGGCCAGAGCCTCAGCTGGCCTCCCCGCCTCCAGTCGTGCCCCCAGGGTAACCGCAGGACCTGTCCTAGAATGCACTCTCACCCTACTGACAGCATCCAGACCCTGCCGCTCCGCCGGGCACTGGGAGCCCTGTGCCCTTAGCTGGGCTCCACACCCCAGCCCATCCTCCAGGGACTCCACCTGGACCTCTAGGACCCTCAAGACTGTTCACAGTCCCCTCAAGCACACGGACACCCTTCTCAGTGTCTGGTCCTGGGCTGAGTGCTTTACGTCCATGGTCTCAGCTAAGGAAGCAGCAGCTCAGGAAGAGAAGCGTTCCCCAAAACACAGCACATACAGGTGTTCCTGGCCCCACGGTTCTACCCAACCCTGGCACCACTGATGTTTGGGGCCCATCACCTCTGTGGAGGTCACCCTGTGCACAGGAGCATACTGAGCAGCATCCCTGGCCTCTGCCCACCTGCTATCAATAGCACCCAACCCAGGTGGGACAACCAAGAATGTCTCCAGACACCGCTCACCATCCCCCGTGGGTGGAGCTGCCTGGTGAGAACGCCAGCCCTCCTCGGCATGCTGGGCGGCCTCTGCGCGTGCCATCACACACCCGGCCTTCTCAACCCATCATCAGGCCCTGTTCCATCCCTCTGGAGGCTACAACCCAGGGTCATCTCCTCTAGGCAGCCTTCCCTGCCTGCCCTGATCTCCCCGCTCAGATGGGTCAGGTACCGCCCCTTCTACTACTGTCCCCACAAGCAGAACTGTGATTATCAAGGAGGAATGGTGGGGTGGGGGAGTACCAGGGAAAAGTGAGGGCTCTGGGACCACCAGGACCTCATTCCCTTCTCCATGAAACCCTGAGCAGCCAACTACTCATTCTCAAGGCTCCCATCTCCTCATACAGAAAATGGAGGACTTTCCTGGTAGGCCTGTGGTTAAGATTCTGTGCTCCCAGTGAAGGGGGCACTGGTTCAAGACCTGCTCAGGGAAGATCCACGTGCTGTATCTCAAAAAAAAAAAAAGAAAGAAAACGAAAGTGACGCCATCCATAACACCATCCTTAACAAGGTAGTAGCAAGTTACTCCGTGACTTCATTCCTGCAAAGCCCTAGAACAGCGTCTGGCACATACTAAGCCCTCAATAAATAAATACTAGGATCTTAACTATTACTTACTTATTTGACCTCCAGGACTGTATCTATTAATAATTCTATCCCCCTCTTCGCAGTGCTCAGCACAAGGCTGGTGCAAAGCAGACTCCAAAAAAAGGTTCCAAATGACTAAATGGATACCCAACGTGTGGGTGCAGGGGTGCACAGATGAATGAGCGTGCAGAGATGCATGGACGGATGCCTGAGTGCACCGATGTGTGCATGCATAGATGGACGGGTGCGTGGACGTGCAGGCACGTGCGCACGGACGTGGAGGTGTGTGGACCTGGAGGCGTGCGTAACACGGGGAAATGGGTGCACATGTGGGCTGGTGTTTGGAAGGAGGGAGAGAACGACAGAAGAGCAGAGAAGCGACCCCTGTGGAGAAAACCTGGTGCCAGGGTAAGATCTGCAGAGCCCACCCTTCCAAGCTGTAGCTCCCCTTCCGAGAAGGCACACCCCCCTTCTGTAGCTCTCCTCGCCCTGTGCACGACTTGGCTTTACAGCACTATCACAGCCAATGGTCAGGTACTTTGAAGAACTGCCAAATAAAGGCGCACCCTGTGCAGGAGCAGATCACCCCATCCTCCCCGATAAAGGCCACTGGTGATCACTGCGGGTCCCCTCACAGGTCTCCATCGACACCACACCACGACCAAGAAGACAAAGGGATCTGTGCGACCCCCTTATTCTTAGTGGCCTCGTTTCCAAACAAAGTCTTATCTGGGGGCTATGAAAAGGGGCCAGAATCTGCAAACGTGCAACTCAAACAGGGAGGTTACGAGGTGAATCCACGTGGGCAGCAATCTGCCCCTTTCCCCACGGCTCTACCAAACGTCATGAGCCTGACCCACAGCTGTGGCCTAGGGCAGCAGGGACCTTGCTCTGCCCTCCTGCTCTAGGTCTGCACCTGCCACGTCAGCAGTTCCATCCAGAGGACAACATCCTTCCCCCTCGATCCGGAGTGGCACAGAGACAGCCGCCGCAGAACTGGGCCATGTGCACAGGGCAGACGTGAGGGGCCATAAGCACGTCTCAGAAGGAGAGCAGGCAGGCTTAGAGAGCTGCATCTAAGAAACTCGTAGGGGCTTCCCTGGTGACACAGTGGCTACGATCCCGTGCTTCCACTGCAAGGGGCACAGGCTTGATCCCTGGTTGGGGGATGAAGACCCCGCATGCCATGCAGTGCAGCCAAAAAATAAAATTTTAAATACTTGTGTTTAATAGGAAAAAAACTGAGGCTTTACAATAAAGGCGGGGGTGGAGAATGCATAAAATTTTATCTAAACTTGCAGCAGAATTGAAGTACCTTTACCTTAGGTTCACAGGGAGAAAACAAAAGAAAGGAAATACAGACATATATGACCATACTCCTGCCCTAGAGGTCTGGGTTCAAGTCCAGCTTGGCCTGTCCTCAGCCCTAAGCAGCGAGAGTACCTTTGAGGTTCCCACCCCATGTGTGCTGGGGAGCCTCATTGAGCTGCACCCTGTGAGGCTCCAAACCAGTCCAAATGCAGTGACTACTCCATCCACGGCAGCTCCTGTGAAAACTGATGGTGCACGGCTGTGCCGTAAGGCCTTGAGGTGGCGGGGTGGCATACCAACCAGATTCAGCAGTAGTGCCCTGTGTGGGGGAACCACTTACCTGCCCAGAACATCAAGAGGCAGCTTCGAGTTCATGAGGACTGGCTTGACTTTGTCTCCAGACAGCAAACCATTGACAGGTAAGAGGCTTTCAAAAATTCCATCAAATTTTGCCTTTTCTTCTACCTAGTTGGAAAGAAACAGCCTGAGTGAGGGGAAAAGTATGAGTGTCCAGAATGAAGCGGACTGAAAGTGGGCAGGGATCCAGCACTGGGCTCACCTAAGAGCAGAGGACAGCGCCCCTGCACTTCCAAAGTAAAGTCTAGGCGGAAGGACACAGGCCTCGAGTGACTACGGACGTGGTGGCGAAGGTCAACAGGGGGGACAGGAGCCTGGCAGACTATATAGGTCATGGAGTCACAAGAGTCGGAGGTGCCTTAGTGACTAAACAACAACAAAAACAACCCAAGGCAATTCAGAAATTCAATCCCTATCAAAATACCAATGGCAGTTTTCATACAATGAGAACAAGTAATTTTAAACTTTGTATAGAAATGCAAAAGACTTCAAATAGCCAAGAGTCTCGAGAAAAGAGGCAGAGCTGGAACTATCAAGCTCCCTAAACTCAGACTATACTACATAGCTACAGTCATCAAAACGGTATCCTACTGGTTCAAAAACAGACCTGAAGATCAAAGGAACACAACAGAGAGCCCAGAAATAAAGCCATACACTTACTTATGCTCAATTAATCTAAGCAAATGAGGCAGAAACGTATGCTGGAGAAACGACAGTCCATTCAGTAAGTGGTGCTGGGGAAACTGGGCAGCTACATGTGAAAGAATGAAACCAGAACGTTGTCTTACACCATATACAAAAACATGCTCAAAGTGAATTAGAGACCTAAGTGTAAGACCAGAAAACCCCTAAAAGAAAACACAGGCACAACACTCTTTGATATAAATCGTGGCGATATTTCTTTAGATCTGTCTCTTAAAGCAAACAAAAGCAAAAACAAAAAGAAAGAAATAGAGCCCAATTAAAAGCTTTTGCACAGCACAGAAAACCATCAACACCACAAGAGGCAGAGAGACAAGACAGAGGAGGAGCGGATGGAAGCGGAGTACATCTCTCTCCACAGGCGCATCAGGAGTACGTCTTCACGTGCAGAAGATCTTGCAGAGAATAGCTGAGTACGCGCAGGAGTCCCTGACCACCAGAAAGGAACACAGACTCAAGACCCAGCACCTCCCAACTGCCGGGAGCACCCAGCGCAGGATGCCTCACCCAGATCAGGACCAAGGTAAGAACACAAACCCAGTCATCAGCAGACAGGCTCCCCCAGACACCCCACCACACACTCACATAGCCCGGCCACCCCCTCCCACCAGAACACACGCACAAGCCCCTCCCGACACGAAGCCTACACAGGCCACTGGACCAGCCTCACTCGCCAAGGGCAGAGACCAAAACTGAGAGGAACTATGACCCTCTAACCGCAGGGGAGGAGACCTCAAATACAGCAAGCTAGACAAAATGAAAAGATGAGAAATATTGTGCAAATGAAGGAAGGAGGTAAAAAACTCACACGACCAAATAAGAGGAAATAGGTAAACTACCTGAAAAAGAATTCAGAGTAATGTTAGCAAAGATGATGCAAAAATCTCAAAAACAGAATGGGGAAAACGCAAGAATCATTTAACACACTTAACAAGGACCTAGAAGAAATAAAGAAAAAACAGTGATGAACAACACAATTACTGAAATTAAAAATATTCTAGAAGGAATCAATAGCAGAATAACTGAGGCAGAAGAATGGGTAAGTGAGGTGGAATGGTGGAAATTCCACCATGGAATGGTAGAAATAACTGCTAAAGAGCAGAATAAAGAAAAAAACAATGAAAAAAACTGAGGACCGTCTCAGAGACCTCTGAAGCAATATCAAATGCACCAATATTCAAATTATAGAGGTCCTAGAAGAAGAGAAAAAGAAAGTGTCAAGAGAAAAATTTTGGAAAGATTATAGTTGAAAACTTCCCCAACATAGGAAAGGAATAGGAAAGTCCATCAAATCCAAGAAACACAGAGAGTCCCATAAACCCAAGAGAAACACACGGAGACCTTTATTAATCAAACTAACAAATTAGACACCAAAGCAGCATGTAAAGCAGTAGGTGATATACTTGCTGCTTTGGGAAACCCCATAGGATTAACAGCTGATCTTTAAGGAGAAACTCTGCAGGCCAGAAGGGCGTGGCAGGATACACTTTAGGTAAATGAAAGGGGAAAATCTACAACCAAGATGACTCTACCCAGCAAGGATCTCATTCAAAATTGACAGAGAGATCAAAAGCTTCAATGGCATGCAGAGGTAAAGGAATTCAGTAGCACCAAATAAGCTTTACAACAAAGCTAAAGGGACTTCTATAAGCAGGAAACACTAGAGAAGGAAAAGTCCTACAAAAACAAACCCAAAACAATAAAATGCTAATAGGAACACGCATATCAATAATTACTTAAAATGTAAACTGATTAAACACTCCAACCAAAGACACCAACTGGCTGAATGGATACAAAAACAAGACCCATATATATGCTGCCTACAAGAGACCCACTTCAGACCTAGAGACACACATAGACTGAAAATGAGAGGATGGGAAAAGATATTCCACGCAAATGGAAATCAAAAGAAAGCCAGAGCAGTAATTCACATTATCAGACAAAACAGACCTTAAAAGAAACAATATTACAAGAGATAAGGACACTACATAATGATCACGGGATCGATCCAGAAGGAAGACCTAACAACTGCAAATACTGATGCACCCAACACAGGAGTGTGCTCAGTCGCCTCAGTCGGGACCCGCTCTTTGTGACCCTAAGGACTGTAGCCCACCAGGGTCCTCAGTCCACAGAACTCTCTAGGCAAGAATACTGGAGGGGCTTGCCATTTTCTTCTCCAGGGGATCCTTCTGATCCAGGGATCAAACCTGCATCTCCTGCATTGCAGGCGGATTCTCTACCACTGAGCCCCCAGGGAAGCCAAATACACGAGGCAAACACGAACAGACTCAGGGGAGGAGACCTCAAATACAGCAAGCTAGACAAAATGAAAAGATGAGAAATATTGTGCAAATGAAGGAAGGAGGTAAAAAACTCACACGACCAAATAAGAGGAAATAGGTAAACTACCTGAAAAAGAATTCAGAGTAATGTTAGCAAAGATGATGCAAAAATCTCAAAAACAGAATGGGGAAAACGCAAGAATCATTTAACACACTTAACAAGGACCTAGAAGAAATAAAGAAAAAACAGTGATGAACAACACAATTACTGAAATTAAAAATATTCTAGAAGGAATCAATAGCAGAATAACTGAGGCAGAAGAATGGGTAAGTGAGGTGGAATGGTGGAAATTCCACCATGGAATGGTAGAAATAACTGCTAAAGAGCAGAATAAAGAAAAAAACAATGAAAAAAACTGAGGACCGTCTCAGAGACCTCTGAAGCAATATCAAATGCACCAATATTCAAATTATAGAGGTCCTAGAAGAAGAGAAAAAGAAAGTGTCAAGAGAAAAATTTTGGAAAGATTATAGTTGAAAACTTCCCCAACATAGGAAAGGAATAGGAAAGTCCATCAAATCCAAGAAACACAGAGAGTCCCATAAACCCAAGGAGAAACACACGGAGACCTTTATTAATCAAACTAACAAATTAGACACCAAAGCAGCATGTAAAGCAGTAGGTGATATACTTGCTGCTTTGGGAAACCCCATAGGATTAACAGCTGATCTTTAAGGAGAAACTCTGCAGGCCAGAAGGGCGTGGCAGGATACACTTTAGGTAAATGAAAGGGGAAAATCTACAACCAAGATGACTCTACCCAGCAAGGATCTCATTCAAAATTGACAGAGAGATCAAAAGCTTCAATGGCATGCAGAGGTAAAGGAATTCAGTAGCACCAAATAAGCTTTACAACAAAGCTAAAGGGACTTCTATAAGCAGGAAACACTAGAGAAGGAAAAGTCCTACAAAAACAAACCCAAAACAATAAAATGCTAATAGGAACACGCATATCAATAATTACTTAAAATGTAAACTGATTAAACACTCCAACCAAAGACACCAACTGGCTGAATGGATACAAAAACAAGACCCATATATATGCTGCCTACAAGAGACCCACTTCAGACCTAGAGACACACATAGACTGAAAATGCGAGGATGGGAAAAGATATTCCACGCAAATGGAAATCAAAAGAAAGCCAGAGCAGTAATTCACATTATCAGACAAAACAGACCTTAAAAGAAACAATATTACAAGAGATAAGGACACTACATAATGATCACGGGATCGATCCAGAAGGAAGACCTAACAACTGCAAATACTGATGCAACCAACACAGGAGTGTGCTCAGTCGCCTCAGTCGGGACCCGCTCTTTGTGACCCTAAGGACTGTAGCCCACCAGGGTCCTCAGTCCACAGAACTCTCTAGGCAAGAATACTGGAGGGGCTTGCCATTTTCTTCTCCAGGGGATCCTTCTGATCCAGGGATCAAACCTGCATCTCCTGCATTGCAGGCGGATTCTCTACCACTGAGCCCCCAGGGAAGCCAAATACACGAGGCAAACACGAACAGACATGAAAAGGGAGATCACAGTAACACCACAACAGCGGGTGCCTTCACACCCACTCACACCCACGGGCAGTGTCCACAGGGAAGACTCGTGAGAGAGCACAAGCCTTAAATGGTGCGTTAGGCCAGACAGACCTAATCGACATCGTCAGGATATTTATCCAAACGCAGAAGAACACACTTTCTTGTCAAATGCCACACGGAACATTCTCCAAGAGAGACCACATCTTGGGTCACAAATCAATAAGAAAACTGACGTTGTATCAGGCATCTTTTCTGACTGCAACACTGTGGGCCTAGATGTCAATTAGGGGTGTCTAGGGGGAAAAATGTAGAAAAAACAAACATGTGGACAGTAAACAATATGCTTCTAAATAACCAACAGGTTACTGAAGCAGTCAAAGACGAAATTTAAAAATACCTAAAAAAAGAGTGGCAATGAAAACAGGATGACTCAAGACCTATGGGACGCAACGGAGCAGCTCTCCAGGAAGCTGAGGGCAGTACAATTCCCCCTCAAGAAACAAGAACACATCAACAGACACCGTCACCTTACACCTAAAGCAACTGGGAAAAGAACAAAAGCCCCAAAGCCAGCAGAAGGAAATAAGTCATAAATATCAGAGCAGAAATAGGGAAAAGAAATGGAGGAAACAACAGCAAAGATCAACAACACTAAAAGCTGGCTCTTTGAGAAGATAAACAAAATTGACAAATCGTTATCCAGAATCACCAAGGAAAAAAGAGGAAGACTAAAATCAATAAAATTAGAGATGAAAGGTAGCCTATGAACGGACTAAGAGATTTGGAAGTGGATTACCTGATAAGGGGTTAATATCTAAAAATATACAGAGAACTCATTCAACTCAGTATCAAAAACCAAACAACCTGATTAAACAATGGGCAGAGGATCTGAACAGACATGTTTCCAAAGAAGTATTACAGACGGCCAGCAGACACATGAAAAGATACTCAATGTCATCATCAAGGAAATGCAAATCAGAGCCACGACGAGGCGTCACCTCACACCTGTCGGAATAGCTATTGACAAAAATACAACAAACAACAGATGTTAGTGTGAGTGTGGAAACAACCTTGTGCACGGCTGGCAGGATCATAAAATGGCCCAGCCACGATCGGAAACAGCATGGAAGTTCCCAACAAATTAGAACAATCACACAATCCAGCAATTCCACTTCTGGGTATTTCTCCAAAGAAAATAAAAACCCTAACTGGAAAAGATATGATCCCTATGTCCATTTCAGCATTTCCCTGGTGGCTCAGATGGTAAAGCGTCTGTCTACAATGCGGGAGACGGGGGTTCAATCCCTGGGTTGGGAAGATCCCCTGGAGAAGGAAATGGCAATCCACTCCAGGACCACTGCCTGGAAAATCCCATGGACAGAGGAGCCTGGTAGGCTACAGTCCACGGGGTCGCAAAGAGTTGGACACGACTGAGCGACTTCACTCACTCAAGACACGGAAGCAACCCACGTGTCCATTGATAGAAGACTGAAAAGAAAATGTGGCGGGGGCTTCCCTGGGGGCTCAGTGGTGGAGAGTCTGCTTGTCAGCACAGAAGACGCGAGTTTGATCTCTGATCCAGGAAGATCCCACACACTGCAGAGCAACCAAGCCCACGTGCCACACCACTGTGCCTGTACTCTCGAGCCCAGGAGCTGCAACTACTGAGCCCACACGCGGCCACGACTGAGGCCCATGTGCCCCAGAGCTCGTACTCCCACAAGTGAGAGGCCTGCACACCACCACTAGAGAGTGAGCCTCCACTCACTGCAGCAAGAGAAAAGCCCGTGCAGCAAAAAAGGCCTGGCACAGGCAGAAATAAAGAAGATTATTTTTTTTAAGACGTGGCGTGTATATAGACACACACACACATACACACATATACACAATGGAATTATTACTCATTCAGAAAAAAAGAAATCTTGCCATTCATGTCAACATGGATGGATCTAAAGGGTTTCGTGCCAGATGAAAGCAGACAGAAAAAGAGAAATACCACATGACCTCACTTACACATGGAGTCTAAGATACAAGACAGAATGAAAACCCTCTTAGACACAAAGAAGAAAGGGGTGTTTCCCAGAGGGGAGGGCGTGGACGGCCGGGCAAACAGCGCAAAGGAATTAAAGGGTGCACACGTCAAGGCACAAAATAAATAAGCCAGGGGCTGCACTACACAGCACAGGAATACGGCAACACTGCAGTAACTTATATGCAGACAGAGGCTTAGCAGGCTTACCATGGTGATCCTCAACATATGCAAAAGGCAAATCGCTATGGAAACTGACCTAACACTGAAACTGAAACTAACACAACGCTGTACATCAACTATATTTCAATTTTAAAAAATAGTTAAGATAGTGAATCGCGGCTTCCCAGGTAGCTCAGTGGTCAGGGGCCACCGGCCAGTGCAGGAGGCACAGGAGACTTGGGTTCCATCCCTGGGTCAGGAAGATCCCGGGAGGAGGAAATGGGGGCCCATTCCAGGTTTCCTGACAGGATAACCCCGTGGACAGAGGAGCCTCGAGGGCTACAGTCCATGGGGCCGCACAGTCGGACACGACGGAGCACGCCTGCATGCAAGTCAGTGAATGTGGGATGTGTACTTTACCGCAATTCAAAAGAAAGACACTGAAACCAGAATACAGCAGACGCTGCGCTCGTGTCGCCGTCAGCACTGAGAAGCCCACCTCCCTGCCTCTGCCTAGAGCGTGGAACTCTCCGCCGATCTGTCAGACTTGCTGGCTCTGGCTGCAGGAAGCCCGGGGACTTTCACGACAGAAAAGATCGCTAACACTGGTCACTGATCTCCGAAGGGACTCGAAGCTCTGCCTCATCACAGCACCACTCCCCCGACTCCCCTCTTCAAGGCCTCACAGGCTCTCCTCAGCCACCAGCTCTTCTCTTGAGGACTCAACACAGCCCCTGCTGGAAAGGGGCTGAAATGGACCATCTTTCATAATGAAGCAGATGCTTTTCAAAGTAGATGCCAAGCAAGCGGATTACACAGAGAGAAATCCTTCGGAACTATGATCTCGGTTGGCAAAGTGCCTGATTTATCACAAAGGCAACTCCTTGCCCCTGGGTCAGCTGAGGCCTCCCCACTCTGTCCCTGCACAGACCTCTCCCCGGGGTTCCCTCCTTGAACCCTTCCAACCCTAGAAAAAAGGACAAAACCACCTGGGGCTGGAAGGTGTCTTTTTTTTAATTTACTTCTAATTGGAGGAAAATTGCTTTACAATGTGGTATTGGTTTCTGCCATACAACAACATGAATGAGCCGTAAGTATACATATGCCCCCTCCCTCTTAAGCCTCCGCCTGCCCCACCTGCTCCCACCCCTCTAGGCCATCAGGATGCACTGCACTGAGCTGTTAAACGCTGTTTGCCACACATGGCAGTGCACACAGTCAGTGCCACTCTCCCAGCTAACCCCAGCCTCTCTTCCCTTCGCTCTGTCCACAAGCCCGTACTCCACATCTGCGTCTCTATCCCTGCCCTGCAAACAGGTTCATCAGGACCATCTTTCTAGATTCCATGCATATGCACTAATACATGACATCGGTTTTCCTCTTTCTTCACTCTGTGTGACAGGTTCTGGGTTCATCCACCTCACTTCAACTGAAGAGAGGTGTCTGTTCGATAGCAGGACTGCTATTAATGCTGGTATTAAGCCAAATAAAACTGGGGCAACGTAACAACAGTGAGCTGGGAGGAGTCTCATTGGGAGACCATCTGAGTCACACACAAATTGCCTTCAGGAGTAACTCTGCACTTGTTAAGAGACACATCACTCATTTCTCTTCTTTCTAGAAGCAGTAACACAGCTCTGCGGCCTTAACATCCTGTCTTTGAAAGTGCACTGTAAGTGGTGAGCGAAGCTTTTCAAAAAGCAGTGACAGCAACAGAGAGGGAAGAACTGCAAGCATGAACTGGCTGGAAGCAAGGGAGAGAGCTGTGATGACGTCCTGGAAGTCTTCAGCTTCAGAGCTCTCACAGTTTCTCCTTCCACCCTGACTAACCCACAGAACAGGACCCAGAAACACAAGGTATCCACTGTGATTTCAGAAGGCAACATCTGCCTGCCTTAGGAGGCAATAACACCCACTTAAAGGAAAAGGTGATGGTGTTTTGCAAAAGACTCTAATTTGGAAAAGGATTTCATCCAAATTCTGTGGCACAGTCACTCTGAAACAAAGTGGATGATACAACCATCCTATGGAATGTGCTGAACGTCATATGTGACCACAATAAACGCATGTGAAAGACAGCTGAGGGGGCGCCTGGCCCAGGCACTTACCCTCACAGCCCAGTGGGCCTCTGCAGAAGGCGGCGTGACCATCAGCGGGCTGCTGCTGTCGTGCTGAGGAGAGAGAGAAACAGTCCACTGTAGCTGGCACCGAATTCTACTACAGAGCACGGGTTCATCGTAAGGATATCCATTTCACAGTGCTTTCAAAAGGGAGAAAGACCTCAGAAAGTTAAACACAGAATTACCACATCACTCAGCAATTCTCCTCCTAGGTATAGACCCAAAATAACTGAAAACAGGTGTGCAAACAATTCCTGGTACGTGACTTATTACGTCCACCAACAGACGAATGGATCAACAAAATGAGGCAGACCACAGAATGCGATCTTAGTCATGAAAAGGCATGAGGTACCAACACAGGCTACAGAGTGGATGAGCCTGAAAATGTCATGCTGCGTGAAAGAAACAAGACGCATGAGTCTATAAAATGCAGAGACAGAAAGAAGGTCAGCGGCTGCCAAGGGCTGGGGGCAGGGTGGGGGCTGCAGAGTGAAGGATGGGTGCACGGCTTTCTCTGGGGACTACGACAATGCTCTGGAGCAGACAGAGGTGACGGGCACACAGCGCTGTGGATGCACTGAGCAGCACCCAATGGTCCACTTTTAAAACCAGTTTCAGATTATGTGGATCTCCCTGCAATTAAAAAAAATTAAAAAGAGAGGAAACACATGGAGAGAGAGAGGCGAACAGATGAATCAGAGAAGTACGGGGGTTTCTGACACTTACAAATTTAGGCGGTGGCATGCTCAGGTTCAGATTGCTCAAGGCGACTTCGTGGCCACTCTGTGCACAGGCCACCAGTCTCAGTGCAACATAGAAACCCTGCAAATCCAAGAGAGGGGGACGCGTAAACCCCACCCCGCTGGCAGCAGTGCTGGAGGCGCTGTCTGCAGTCAGGGGGTTTGGGGGGTGAGGGGTTTCATTTTGCTTCAGCAGGGGAGCCCACACATGTGCGAGTCTCTTACAGACTCAAGCAGAACCGGTCTCACCCTGGGAGCACTTTTTAAATGAACGTGCTAAAACAGACTTAGCCCATTGCTTTCTGAATGCTATAAAATTTCAAATAGGTACATTTTCAGAAACAGTGAGCCCTCAACATAATAGGAAATGCTAGCGTGTACAGTTTTAAGTCTAAACGGTGGTTCAAATATGCACTGACTTTTTAGAAATGGTTTGGAAGACACAGCTGTTTGGGACTTGACAGTCATGATTCAGTGGATCCCCCTGGTCTCGATGAACAGAGTATCCCCCACGCACCCCTTGTTCCCCAGTGGCCGGATGTGGGCTTCATCTCCCACACAGGGACAAAGGACCTGAACCAGGGGCCTTGCCTTCTCCTCACCCTCCTCCGAAGCGAAGACTAGCCATGCCACAGGCTTAGGGGACTTGTGCAGGATCACCTGTTTTTCTAAATTGATCAACAGGCCTAAGAACACGGATTCTTTTTAAAGCTATAAACACAATTATGGTCTTAAAATCTTCTTCATAGAAATGGGAGCACCAGAGCAGCCTTTCTCAGGCTGATGTCTACAGAATGTCCGTGTAGCATGTAGAGACATGGGGACATCAGTAAAGTTAGAAGAACTGCATTCAGCAAAGGTAACGGGGTTCTCGGGGCTTCCTCGGTGGCCCAGTGGTTAAGACTCCACACTCCCAATCCAGGGGGCAGGGGTCTGGTCACTGGTCAGGGATCTAAGATCCCCATGCCAGGTGCTGCAGCCAAAAAATTTTTAAAAAGAGAAATAAAACAGGATTCATTTCCACAAAGGTCCTCTGAACCCTTAACACACAAACGTGCACTATGAATCTCAAGCAAGGGAGGAGAAGCATACGGTGCTTACTCCACAGGTCGGATCATGGACCGTGATCCACATCCCTTGGGATAGAGTCTGGGGAAAGACTGAACTAAATTAAAATATGACCAGTTAAAAATGATAAATACTAGCTTCCCAGGTGGCACAGTGGTGAAGAATCCAACTGCCAATACACAAAATGTCTAAAGTACTATAACATTCTACTTACAGAATATTCTCAAAATGACTGGGTTACATCATGAAGGAACCAGTGGTTGCCAGGGTTCAGGGCGTGATGCCCAGTGGGCAGCATGAGGGGGACTCTTCGGGGGCGGTGAGAATGTTCTAATCCTGACAGTGGCAGTGGTTACTTGAGTCTATGCAAGTGATACAATTATACAGAATTCTAGACACCAGAGACCAAAACCACACCAAAGTGCCTATGAACGTGGTCAGCTCTGGGTTAGGCCTCTGGTCTAGCATCACGCGGACCTGAGCACCGTGCTTTGGGGAGAGCAGGGAAAGGACACACAGGAACAATCTCCACTATTTCTGCAACCTGCCCGAGAGTCTGAAGTTACAGAACATTTGGAAAACACCTGAATCACTTGTAACCACATAAAATATTAAAAGATTACGCTAACCAGGAAACACGGCTCCAAGAGTTCAAGAGGCCTTTATTTTGAAATGAAACCTTGCCGCTTTAACAGCCTATGGCCCCACTTATGTCCGATGACACTCGTCAGTGGCACCAACAAGGGAGGAAGTGCAGGGGTGACCTGGCCTGGGGGCTCTGGCCAGCCCCTCCACTTACTCGGTGTGTACGTGTATGTACCTGTTTGTCCAAGTACCCTTTACCTTCTGGGTCGGCCAAGTCCCATATCTGTGGAAACACAAAAGGGGTCATGAGTGTGACCGCCAATCATTTCCTCTCCAAACAGGAGCCACCCTTGCCACTCACAATACATGTGAGCGTTATGTATAGGTCCCAGCAGCCAGACTCAGACAAGGTGAACGGCCTGGACCCCTCCCTCTCCCCAGCGAGGCACACAGCAGGCAGCGGCACAGTCCAGAGAACTCCCAAGGGTACCAGGCTCCAAGGCCAAAACAAGTCCATAGCTAAGACCTCAAGAACGCTCAGGCCCCTTGTCTGCTACCCAAGCAAAAGGGGGCAGCAACCGTTAAAGCATCTGCATCCCCCTGTTATACCCTACACCGAGAGGTTCGCAGGGCCAGCCTGCTTCCCAAGAGGAGCACAGACCCCAAGAAGAGGGGTCTGCACAGGCCGGTGTTCACCTGCCAGGGGAGCCCTGAGGGTGGTCGCAGAAAAGAAATCGCTGTCGTTCACCACCTACCTTCCCAAGGATAATGTCTGAGAGCCCAGACTTCTTTAGAAAAAGTGCGGCTTCACTCGCACCAACGCGGCCTGTGTATGCCGGATCTACCTGGAATTGGGGAGCAACACTTGAGACAAGGCTTTGGCAGCCGAGCAGGAGGTAAGGCAGCAGCCATGACACTGGCTGCCAGCTGACAGCCGGGAAAAGGAAAGGGAGGGCAGGCCTCTATGGGTTGCAAGTCACAGCTGGGGGTTTCCACGTCACTCCCTCTCCAACTCAATCCAGAAAGACACTAGTGAAAACTTACCTGCTTGTATAAGACTCATATAATGGATTTCCAGCGGGAATCTGTAAACAAAACCACAGACACTGGTCAAACGTGGACACAGAGCCTCTCTTTAAGAAAAGTGTCATCCCCCCAATCTGTCATCACCAAAATACATAAATATTATAATCAAAACGCAGGCACTTTAAATGTCCTCTCTACACAGACTCCTTGGAGGAAGAAATGGCAACCCACTCCAGTATTCTT
Organism: Madoqua kirkii; assembly: GCA_006408675.1. NCBI lineage: Eukaryota > Metazoa > Chordata > Mammalia > Artiodactyla > Bovidae > Madoqua > Madoqua kirkii. Next base: position 45,492 of record SJYC01120019.1, read on the forward strand.
GCCTGGGAAATCTCATGGACGGAGAAGCCTGTCGGGCTCCAGTCCATGGGGTTGCAAGGAGTCAGACATGACTGAGCGACTTAACAACAAAAAACACAGACTGCAGTTTATTCTCAAACAGACATCTCACACTTCCTCAGTTTATAAAAAGGAAATGCTAATGCTCTCAAATAAGTCCTGACTCCAACACAAACCAGGCGGCTGCTCAGGAAGGAGCTGGTTTCCATGCACTGACCGATGGGATCTCAGTGCCTCCGGGAGCTCCCGGGGAACAGATATCATTATCCTCTGAGACTGTTCTCTGGCTCCAGAACCGGAACAGGAGTCTCCGCAAGTCACCATGAATCACCAGTCACACCAGATTCAGACTGGTTTCCCTGCTCCAAGGCTTATTCCCACCCCTCTGGTCTTCCTCCAGCCACCCACCCAAAGGACTGGGCAAACAGGCGCTGACCAGCCCCAGGCACCAGGAAAGACATGGCCATCGACAGCTCCCACTATGACAGGCAGGAAGTTCAAAGTCCTCAGCTGGCACGGAGGACACTCCACGTTCCAGCCATCAGATTTCCCAAGATGCTGCTGTTCAGAGAAGATAACCACCCGATCTACAGTCAAGAGGCTAACTGAGACACGATGGGATTCAGCTTGCTGCTAAGTCACTTCAGTCGTGTCTGGATTCAGCTTGGTGGAGGCCAAACCCTCACACATCCAACAGTGTATCGGGTCTCTTTCCAACCTCAGCGAGTCGCCCCCCAGTGGCGAGGAGAGGATCTGCGGGAGTGTGCCAGCAGGGGCAGGAATTCATGGGGTCGCAGAGTCAGACACAACTGAGCAACTGAACTGAACTGAACTGAACTGAAGGTGCTGGCTGCAAAGGCTCTTACACGTGTTGGTCTTTTATTGCCTGAAAGGAAAAAAGCAGGACACTGCAAAGGTGCTGTTGACTTAGGGAGCTGAGAAAAGCGAAAAAGACAACAGTATGCTTAATCGTATGGAAGAACAGGTGTATACACAGCTAAAGAGAAAGCCAGGAAAAATGAGCCCAGATGACAGGTGAGACAACAGCGTTCATTTTAAAAGTCTTCAAACACTGTTGTGCGATTTTTCATAATGAATAAAACGAGGGAGGTGGGTTCCTTTCAGCTACAATCACTGACTTGAACCAGCCCAACGCTTGCATACTACTGTGTAGTAAAAAGTCACTTCACTTTAAAAATAATCCCCAGATTACGGTCAGCTTCTCTGGGGGATGGCAACACCTGCAAACGCAGGAAGAAGTGAAAGTCCAAGAACAGCAGCGACAGAGAGTGGAAACAGCAGAAAAGGAGCACGGAGACCTGAAAGCGGGCGGAGGAAAGTCAAAGCAGAAGAAAGCGGGAAGTCCTGAAAAGGCAGAGCAACATGAAAACGCAAGAAACGGGACTTCCCTGGGGGTCCAGTGGCTAAGACTCCACTTTCCCAATGCAGAAGGCCGCGGCTCAATCCCTGGGCAGGGCACCACTCCCCGCACGTCGTAACTAAGACTTCCCTCAGGCTGCACCTAAGACCCGCTGCAGGCAGAATGAATAAATAAATATTTTTAAGATATACTGCTATGTGACAAAGATATCTTAAAAAAAAAAAAAAAAGGCAAGAAAGGACGGTAAAGACCGATGCTTGAGAAAGAAAAGACGACACCATGGGAAGAAACGAAGAGCTAAGTGGGGACTTCCCTGACAGCCCAGGGGTTAGGACTTGGTGCTCCCATTGCCACGGGCCCAGGGTCAGGCTCTGGTCAGGGAATTAAGATCCGGCAAGCAGTGCGGCCCGGCCGAAAAAAAAGCTAAGTGTACAGCAGCTACAGCAGCTCCCTAGCTGGCAGCTTCCTCCTGCCCTGGGCCCTTGCAGATCCCATTCTGGGGGAGGCTTAGCTTCTAATGACTTAGACAGTAGTGACCACCATCACACCCTGTTTGATCGCCAGAATTTTAAATTCCACATGAAATCATAGAATTCAACAGCAAAAAAAACAAGCAACCCACTCTGACTTGAAGTCTTCATATGCCGGTGAAGAAATAGGCAGAGGATCTGAACAGACATTTTTCCAAAGAAAACACATTACAGATGACCAACAGGCACGTGAAAAGACACTCAACATCACTAATCATTAGGGAAAGGCAAATCAAAAAGTACAGTATCCCACCTCACACTGGTTAGAAAGGCTAGCATCAAAAAGATTAAAAAATAACAAGTATTGGTAAGGATGTGGAGAAAAGGGAACCCTTGAACACTGTTGGTGGGGAAAGGGCAGAGGAACCAGAGATCAAATTGCCAACATCCGCTGGATCATGGAAAAACCAACAGAGTTCCAGAAAAACATCTACTTCTGCTTTACTGACTATGCCAAAGCCTTTGACTGTGTGGATCACAATAAACTGTGGAAAATTCTGAAAGAGATGGGAATACCAGACCACCTAACCTGCCTCTTGAGAAACCTATATGCAGGTCAGGAAGCAACAGTTAGAACTGGACATGGAACAACAAACTGGTTCCAAATAGGAAAAGGAGTGCTTCAAGGCTGTATATTGTCACCCTGCTTATTTAACTTCTATGCAGAGTACATCATGAGAAGCGCTGGACTGGAAGAAACACAAGCTGGAATCAAGATTGCCGGGAGAAATATAAATAACCTCAGATATGCAGATGACAACACCCTTATGGCAAAAAGTGAAGAGGAACTAAAAAGTCTCTTGATGAAAGTGAAAGAGGAGAGTGAAAAAGTTGGCTTAAAGCTCAACATTCAGAAAACGAAGATCATGGCATCTGGTCCCATCACTTCATGGGAAATAGATGGGGAAACAGGTGGAAACAATGTCAGACTTTATTTTTGGGGGCTCCAAAATCACTGCAGATGGTGGCTGCAGCCATGAAATTAGAAGACGCTTACTCTTTGGATGAAAAGTTATGACCAACCTAGATAGTATATTAAAAAGCAGAGACATTACTTTGCCGACTAAGGTCCGTGTAGTCAAGGCTATGGTTTTTCCTGTGGTCATGTATGGATGTGAGAGTTGGATTGTGAAGAAGGCTGAGCGCTGAAGAATTGATGCTTTTGAACTGTGGTGTTGGAGAAGACTCTTGAGAGTCCTTGGACTGCAAGGAGTCCAACCAGTCCATTCTGAAGGAGATCAGCCCTGGGATTTCTTTGGAAGGAATGATGCTAAAGCTGAAACTTCAGTACTTTGGCCACCTCATGCGAAGAGTTGATTCACTGGAAAAGACTGATGCTGGGAGGGATTAGGGGCAGGAGGAGAAGGGGACGACAGAGGATGAGATGGCTGGATGGCATCACGGACTCTATGGACATGAGTCTGAGTGAACTCCGAGAGATGGTGATGAACAGGGAGGCCTGGCGTGCTTTGATTCATGGGGTCGCAAAGAGTCGGACACGACTGAGCAACTGAACTGAACTGAACTGAAGTGGCTACAGCTGCTATGAAAGACAGTACGGAGAGTCCTCAGAAAATTAAAAACAGAACTACCGTAAGATCCAGCAATTTCACTTCTGGATGCTTATCCAAAGGAAATGAAAACACTAACTCAAAGGAGAACAAACAAACAGGTCCCTGTTCACTGGGGCATTGTTTAAAACAGCCAAGACCTGGGAGCAACCTAAATATTTACTCACTGATGGGTGGATCGATAAAGAAGGCGTGGTGAGTACGCACACATTCAGAGGAATACTACTCAGTCCTAAAAGAAGGAGATCTTGCCATTTGTGACAAATGGATGAACCCTGAGGGCATTATGCTAAGTGAAATAGTTAAACAGGGAAAGACAATCTCACTTGTATTCTGATCTAAAAACAAAAAGCCAAACCCACAGATACAGAGAACAGAAGGGTGGTTGCCAGAGGTGGGAACAGGGATGGGCAAAATGGGTAAAGGTGGTCAAAAGGTACAAACTTCTCGCTATAAAGTTAGTTAATAATATTGTACACTGAAAGTTACTAAGAGGACATCTTAAAAATTCTCATCACAAGAAAAGAAATTTTATAACTATGTGTGGTGATGGATGGTAAGTATTGTGATCATTTCACAACATGAATTACAAATAAATAAATAACAAATAACAAATCATCACACTGTACACGTGAGACTAACATAACATGTTATATAGGTCAACTGCAATTTCAATTTAAACTAATTAACTAATTAAAGGTCTACATGCTCTTAAAACACATCACCCCAGAGGAATAAGGCCAAGAGAGGAAGCAGAGTCGGGCCGGCTGTTTGCCACCTCTCGGTAAAGGTGGTGGTGCTGGGTCCCGAGAGTTCATCATGTGCTCGTGGTTCATGGGAGCAGAATGCAAGACCACAGGGACTCCCCCCACCCTGACCTGGACAAAGGTCCCCTTGCTGCCAGCAATCGGAGAGGCATGGCTCTAAATGAATTTCCAGTGGTATTTTTTTTAAGATCTCATGGTAGGCAGGAGAGAGATTTCTAAGCTACTGTGATTCCAACAAAAAACAGAGTTATGGTATTTGGAGCACCAAGGGTTAATAACTATCTCAAACTTCCCAAATGCTTCTGAATCAGATCCACGATCAGGAGAAACAAGACCCCAATAGTCCAGAAAAGCCCCAGGCCCCAAAGCCTGGCCTGTCAGTGCTAAGGACTCCTCTCACAGGCAATCTGTACTCAGAGGTCGATCCCAAATGACCTACACCTAATGGGAAACCACAGAGCGTGCCTCCCGCATTCCTCACTAAACACAGGCATCAGTCTGGGTAACCTGGCACAGTGACAGCAGCTAAGAGGTTCTGGTTTAATGACACACACATCAGCCACTACATGAGCAGAAGGGGGCAGGAAAGGGGAAACATCTGCAGATCTAATTGGCACTTCCTCTTACCACACAACTCCCCCCAGGGACAGTGGAGTCGTGCCTGCCAGCTGCCCAATACACGCTTGCAACAAAACTGAAGACAGACGCTGCGAAGGCCTCGAGCCCCTGGATGACAGGCAGATACCTTGGACACCAACAGCTCGCGGGTGTGGGCAGCCTCGGCTAGGACAGAGCCCCCTAAGTGCTGAGAGTGGGCACCAGAGTGGCACCTCTGCCCACCCCCAAAGTGAGGCCAGGGCAAAGGAAGAAAGGGAACAGGCCAGGGGACAAGGCCTTCAGTGTTCAGAGCTACGGACAGCTCCGAGGTGGCTTCAAGAGCAGAAGTCAGACAGAGCCTGTGCAGGAGGGCATTCTCCTTCACCAGCCCAGGGCGCTAAGAGGCCATCTTTGACTCTGAATTATTCACTGACATTCAGTATAACTTTAACTTTGGGGACTATCCTGTTGGTCCAGTGGCAAAGACTCTGCACTCCCAATGCAGGGGGCCCAGGTTCAAACCCCGGTCAGGGAACTAGATCCCACATGCCACAACTAAGACTGGCACACCCAAATAAATTTTAAAAAAACCTGTGAATCTGATCTTTCAGCTGGTCTCCTAAAATACTAAGAAAAGTTCCCAGGGCCTCTTTACTCTATCCTCCAGTCCAGAAGTGAAAGTCGCTCAGTCGTGCCTGGCTCTTTGCAACCATGGACTATACAGGCTATGGAATTATCCAGGCCAGAATGCTGGAGTGGGTAGCCTTTCCCTTCTCCAGGGGGTCTTCCCAACCCAGGGACAGAACCCAGGTCTGCCGTACTGCAGGTGGACTCTTTACCAGCTGAGCCACAGGAGAAGCCCAAGAGGCAATGTACAAGCGGGGAGAGAGGCAGGGGAGCACAGCAGGGAGCAAGTCCACATCCTTCCGCTGGGAGGCCTGTACAACTCCACAGTTCACGCAAGTGTGTGTAATTTTAACACCTGGGGAAAAGCAGCTTGAGATGAGGAACACGCCAGTACTCCTTTGGAGGGGAAGCCCTGAGGACTGGGTTTCCTAATCCTCTCAGGACTGAGTCCATCAGCTCTGATTCCTGCTTTCATACAGGGCAGGAGCTCTTCTGCAAAACAAAATCATGATCTCTCGCCTTGCTTGCTTCAAAACATTTGTAATGTAAACCCGTTTTCATTTTTAAACTTTTAGAAAAAAGTATTTATAATTCCTTGATCTGATAAATGGTGGATCACATTTATTGAATGCTCACTGTTTTCTATCCTGTATCTCAATTACTTGTTTCCAGCAATGCTACAGAGCAGATACTACTGTGGGTGAAGGGACCGAAGTTACCTTCCCTGGGGTCACACAGCCCAGGAGCGATGGAGCCAGAGGAGACCAGGCCATACACAAACCCACTCTGCACTCTGCAAAAACAGCCAGGGCGTGACAGAGCTGGACACAGGGCCACTGCACAGCCTCCTGAGGCACGTGCGCCTGAGAAGATGCAAACGCGTGACTGTGTCGCAGTAGACTGCAGTCCACAGATGTGGTCAAAGTGCAACACTTGACTTAAGCACAAGAACCAGGGCAGCCCGCCATTTCCTCAGGAAAACTGAGACTCCGTAATGGCCATATTTTTCCAAACTATTGCCAAGTTTTGCAGGAAGTTAGGTACATATCAGCAGAAGACATCCCTGAGTTCCTACTTGGAAAACCAGATGCTGAGACCAAAATAGGGCTAGAGAAGTGCTCACTTGATAATTCTTGATTTTGCCTTCCTCGTAAGTTTCTGGGGCGGTGTGCACAACCATCGCCCCGGCTGTGTGCACAACCACCACCCCGGCTGTGTGTACAACCATCACCCCACTCCGGCTGTGTGCACAACCACCACCCCAGCTGTGTCTACAACCATCACCCCACCCCGGCTATGTGCACAACCATCACCCCACCCCGGCGGTATGCACAACCATCACCCCAGCTGTGTGCACAACCATCACCCCGGCTGTGTGCACAACCATCACCCTGGCTGTGTGTACAGCCCTCCAGGCAGGCCAGATCACACTCTGCGGGTGAGGAAACCAGGATATAACTCAGTAGCTGTCACAGAGCATCAGCAAACACTGGGGCATCCTGAACCCCTCTGAAACTGACAGCTCCCTCCAACTGCTGGATCCGAGGCTCCTAAGCCAGAGCTAAGGTGAACACTGCAGGAAGAACTGAGACAGGAGGAAGCGCCTTCATAAATCCTGAGGAAAGAGATGTCCCAGTTTTAAAGAACTAGCCAAGGACAAGAAAAAGGCGATTCTGAAAGAAGGGAGGCAGCAAAGTTAGGGGAGATGCTCAATTCAGAGACTGCAAACCGGAAGGAAACGCCACTGCTTGCTATCAGGCTGGCAAACGTGCCAACGCAACCTGGGCCCTGCAGTGGGAAAAACAGGTGGGTGGAGGGGTTTTCTGGAGGCCAACCCAACATGTGGTAGGTACACGTGCATGCCCCTGACACGCAGGTCTAATGTGATTCCGCCAGGTCTTCATTGATACAGATATGATTACTCTAAAATTTATACAGAAAGGCAAAAGAACTAAGATAGCTAGAATAATGTTGCAAAGGAATACAGTGGGAGGACTCTGTCCACCCGATCCCAAGGCTTGCTATAAAGTTCTAGTAATCCAGACAGTGTGGCACTGATGGTGGAAAAGACACAGAAAACCATGGGCACAACAGTGAGCCAGACACAGGCCCCCGCAGGTGTGCCCAACCGCGGGCACGACAGCGAGCCAGACACAGGCCGCGTAGGTGTGTCCAACCAACTTCCGACAAAGGCGCCGGAGCCAGCCAGGAGGAAAGAAGCCCATGTCCACAAATGGTGCTGGAGCAACTGGCCATCCTCTAGAGGGAGAAAATGAGCCTGGAGACATTCAGTCTCACACTTTCTACAAAATTAATTCCAAAGGGATCGTGAACTTAAATGTACAGCCAGAAAACTTTCAGGAAAAAAACAAAGGAGAAAATATTCAGGATTGAGGGCTGGGAAAAGAGTTCAGACTTGCCACCAAAAGCCTGATTCAAAAGAAAATAAAAAAGGAAATCAATAAACTGGACCTCAACAAAATTTAAAATGTTTGATCCATGAAAGACTCTGACAAGTGGATGCAAAGACAAGCCACAGAGTAGGAGGAAATACTGCTGCTGCTTGAACACTGACTGTGGAGGTTAGGGCACCCACCCTCTGCACAGTCGAAAATCCAAGTGTAACTTATAGTCGGCCCTCTACACACGGCTCCTCTGTTCCACATCTACGGAGTCAAACAAACTCGGATCAAGTAGTACTTGACTGTAGCACACATTTACTTTAAAAATAAAGAAACAGAGGCCACTCCTTCAGGGTTGGCCTGCTCAAGAGAGTAAAAAGAAAAAAGTCACATATAAGCGGACCTGCACAGGTCAAACCCATGCTGCTCAAGGGCAACTGTGTCTGCAAACCACACATCCAACGAAGGACTGGCACCTGAAACACATAAAGCAAAAGTGAAAGCGTGAGTCGCTCAGTCGGGTCCGACTCTTTGCAACCCCATGGACTATAGCCTGCCAGGCTCCTCTGTCCTCGGAATTCTGCAGGAAAGAATACTGGAGTGGGAGCCATGCCCTTCTCCAGGGGATCTTCCCGACCCAGGGATCAAACATGGGTGTCCCACACTGCAGGCAGATTCTTCACCATCTGGGCCACCTCAGAAGCCAGGAAGGCACACATACAGAACTCTCAAAACTCAACAACACAGAAAGGAAACAACTAAATGAGAACATGAGCAAAGACATGAAGGGACATCTCACTAAACAGGATGCACAGATGGCAAGATGCACACGTGACAAGATGGCCAGTGCACCTTCAGCTGCGAAGTGCAGATGACAAGCCGCAGTGACAGGGAGCGATATTCAAAATACTGCAATACCCTACACTGGAAAAGAATCTGAGAAGTTCTATTCATAACTGAATCACTTCTCTGTGCATCTGAAACTAACCCAATATTGCAAGTCAACCATACTTCAAGTAAAAAAAAAAAAAAAATTCTCTGGAAAAACCATAGTATGAGGCCACCACACAGCTATCAGAACAGCTACAACAGCAAACAGTGACACTGGTGAGCATGCACAGAAACTAGGTCACTTATACACTGCTGGTGGGGATGTAAAAAGGTACAAGCACTCTGGAAAACAGCCTGGCATGCGATTTCTTAAAAAACAAAACTAAACTAACTAAACGTGCACCTGTAACTATCCTGGGCATTCAGAGAAAGAAAGATTTAAATTCACAGAATATCCTGTACTCAATGCTGAGTGCACCTTCATTACTAATAAGTCTCACCAACCTGAAAGCATGCCAGACCTCCTTCAATGGGTTTTCGCTCTAACGGACCATGGTCCCACGCGCCGTGGAACACTACCTGGCAATGAAAAGGAACCAGCTCCGATAGACACAACAACCCAGCAGACTCTCCAGAGCACTGCCGTAGTGGCGGTGGTTTGCTAAGCCGTGTTCGACTCTCTGCGACCCATGGACTGCAGCCCACCAGGCTCCTCTGTCCATTCCCAGGCAAGAATACAGGAGTGGGTTGCCATCTCCTTCTCCAGAGGATCTTCCTGACCCAGGGATCAAACCCACGTCTCCGGCACTGGCAGGTGGATTCTCTACCACTGAGCCCCCAGGGAAGCCCCCGGAGCGCTATGCTGAGTGGAAAAGGCCAGTCTCCAAAGCTCCATACTGTGTGGGTCCGCTGCACATAATCAAAGTGCTGGAATGACAGAAAGGACAGATCAGTGGTTGCCAAGGGTTAAGGAAGGAATGGGGTAGGAGGAAAGAGGGTGTGGCTGGAAAGGGCCGCCAGAGAGATCCCCGTGGGGATGGAGCTGTTTAGCATCCAGCTGCAGAGCACACGACTTTCTGGTCCGGACGGTGTGCTGTGCACGCGCAGTCGCTCAGCCGTGTCTGACTCCGTGCAACCCCACAGACTGTAGCCCGCCAGGCTCCTCTATCCGTGGGGATTTTCCAGGCAAGAACACTGGAGTTACACTGCTGGTGGGGATGTAAAAAGGTACAAGCACTCTGGAAAACAGCCTGGCATGCGATTTCTTAAAAAACAAAACTAAACTAACTAAACGTGCACCTGTAACTATCCTGGGCATTCAGAGAAAGAAAGATTTAAATTCACAGAATATCCTGTACTCAATGCTGAGTGCACCTTCATTACTAATAAGTCTCACCAACCTGAAAGCATGCCAGACCCCTTCAATGGGTTTTCGCTCTAACGGACCATGGTCCCACGCGCCGTGGAACACTACCTGGCAATGAAAAGGAACCAGCTCCGATAGACACAACAACCCAGCAGACTCTCCAGAGCACTGCCGTAGTGGCGGTGGTTTGCTAAGCCGTGTTCGACTCTCTGCGACCCATGGACTGCAGCCCACCAGGCTCCTCTGTCCATTCCCAGGCAAGAATACAGGAGTGGGTTGCCATCTCCTTCTCCAGAGGATCTTCCTGACCCAGGGATCAAACCCACGTCTCCGGCACTGGCAGGTGGATTCTCTACCACTGAGCCCCCAGGGAAGCCCCCGGAGCGCTATGCTGAGTGGAAAAGGCCAGTCTCCAAAGCTCCATACTGTGTGGGTCCGCTGCACATAATCAAAGTGCTGGAATGACAGAAAGGACAGATCAGTGGTTGCCAAGGGTTAAGGAAGGAATGGGGTAGGAGGAAAGAGGGTGTGGCTGGAAAGGGCCGCCAGAGAGATCCCCGTGGGGATGGAGCTGTTTAGCATCCAGCTGCAGAGCACACGACTTTCTGGTCCGGACGGTGTGCTGTGCACGCGCAGTCGCTCAGCCGTGTCTGACTCCGTGCAACCCCACAGACTGTAGCCCGCCAGGCTCCTCTATCCGTGGGGATTTTCCAGGCAAGAACACTGGAGTGGACTGCCACCAAACTTAAAAAATTTTAAAAAGAGACCCAGGAGATTTCACAACCAAATGCAAGGTGATACTTTTAGATAATTTGGGAAATCTGAATTATAGACTGGGTATCAGATAATACTAAGCAATTCTTATTGTCTTATGTTGTGGTAGGCACTGCGGTGATGTAAAAGAAAACAGTCTCAACTACTAGAGGTGCATATTGAAATTTTATCTTTTTCATATTTATTTACTTTGTTGCTCTGAGGCCTTCAAAGCCACGTGCAAACTTCTTAGTTGCGGTATGTGTGATTTAGTTCCCTGACCTGAGACCAAACCCAGGCACCCTGAATTGGGAGTGCAGATCTTAGCCACTGGACCATCAGGGAAGTCTCGAAATGTGATTTCTAAGCTGAAAACAAACTTGGATAAAGATATTTGCAAAATGTTGGCCTCTGTTGTGAACTGGTGGTGAGTACATGGGAGTTCATTAAATTTTTCCCTTTGCTTTCAGTGTGTTTAAAATTTTCATATAACTAAAGACCAACATTTGATGTGTTTCTACTCTGGGAAGGATTTTCATGGTACAAGCTGCTTCAGGTTCAAGTGTGATAAATGAACAACAGCTTCACCACTGGCAGGATCGTGCTTTTGCCAAATAATAAAATCCAGAATTTCTTTAACACACAACCCCAGGGATTCAGTGATGATCAGATATGCAGGAAGGCAGAAGGGCGAGAAGGTTGGATCAGTGTGCCCTTCTTGCAGGCGGGGACTGCAGCTGACAGTGGAGGACCCAAGGCAGTCAGCAACTGGGTAAGCCGATAAACGAATCACTGTGTCTCCCTGGGACAGAATACCATCAGCAGTAAAAGCAGCCCAGGCGGAACCTCTGTGAAGCCTGCTGAAGTGAAAGGGCCACAGCAGAAGCTGGTGATGACCCGGCTGGTGGGCACACAGCAGCCACGGCATGGGGATCTAAACCTGGTGGGACAGGCACACACGTGTACAGTCCCGTGAACGGGGGGCCTCCCTTGGCTTTCTGAGTTCTCCAGTTAACACACACTGCTCTTAGGACAGAAAAGGGGAAAGGAGGCATGGAAGATGAGGGGTCTGGAGGAAGACACATGTCTCTCCCTGGAGACCCAAATGCCGCTGCGATGAAGGACCATGAAAGGGCACACCCGCCACGTGGCACAGAAGGCAGGGCCTCCCTGCAACCCATGCAGACCTCAGGGGGGTTATGTTTATAGTCCCCGCCTGCAAGGAGACTCCCCAGGTCGCACAGAGGTAAAGACTCCGCCTCAACGCAGGAGAGGCAGGAAATTCAGATTCAATCCCTGGGTGAGGAAGATCCCCTGGAGAAGGAAATGACAACCCACTCCAGTATTCTTGCCTGGACAATTCCATGAACAGAAGAGCCTGGTGGGCTGCGGTCCATGGGTTGCAGAAAGTCGGACAAGAATGAGCAACTGAGCACATACACACGAGGAGAACCACGGAGCAAGAGTGTTCAGAACATTCAGACACACTGCTCACATCAGGGTGGACAGGCAGGCAGGAGGCGCTCAGGGCGAGAAGTCATTTGGAGGAACACAGAATCAAGGTGCGACAGCTTCCACGCTCCCAGAGAACAGAGCTCTCCGCCCCATCTACCAGAAATGGAAGGGAGAAAGGAAGGAAGTCACTGGAGGTCGCCTTCTGGCTCCAACACGCTGATCCACGTGGGATGCAGGACCTACGCGGAGCCCCGACGCTCCCCAAGAAAGCCTCTGCCCACACCTCTCGGCCAGGTCTTCCCACCACCAGGGGAAGCAGAACCACACAGGGGTCAAGAGCGCCACCACACACACGGAGACTCAAGGCCTATCCCCCCAGTGGGACACCGTGCCACCCTGTGTGAGAGGGTAACAGGAAGGCCGGGGTCTCCAAATGGAGGAAAGAGGCTGCAAGTGTCAGACATTTTTCTCTCTCTTAAGCAGCAGGAAGAAACAAACTAGCGGTATTGTTTTCCTTCTGTATACAAATTTAAAAGAAAGTTTCTCTTAAAATACTGTGTTGCCAAAATGACACCTGGTTTCACCTAAAGTTAACTATTCTCAAACCTTGAGACAACCAATGCCTTTTTCTTACGGAAATGCTTGTCTTAAGCTATGCTAATGTGCTATGCATTTACCTCAAATTCTGTCTTCAAGGCGGTTTTGCCTAATGGCTCAGAACCTACTTGACAAATCAGTCTGTTATACTCAGATATTGCTCCCCTAATCTATGTAAACGAAACTATTTGTACGGTGATCTGCCCTTCTGCAAGATTCAAGGTGATCATTTTATGGCCCGGAATGAACCTTTCGGTGCCAAGATTATCCCAAAATGCATCTTATGGGTGAGGGGCCTGGTGCCATTCTGCGTTTTAAGACATTCCTTTCTTTCATTAACAGACTGCTGAGGCAATGGCACCCCACTCCAGTACTCTTGCCTGGAAAATCCCATGGACGGAGGAGCCTGGTAGGCTGCAGTCCATGCGGTCGCTGAGAGTTGGACATGACTCAGTGACTTCCCTTTCACTTTTCACTTTCATGCATTGGAGAAGGAAATGGCAACCCACTCCAGTGTTCTTGCCTGGAGAATCTCAGGGATGGTGGAGCCTGGTGGGCTGCCGTCTATGGGGCTGCACAGAGTCAGACACGACTGAAGCGACTTAGCAGCAGCAGCAGCAGCAGTGACTATATAAAATCCAGCTGAAGACTAGCGGGGGGGGGTACTCTTTCTGCCCCCTTCTGATGCCTGTCAGAAGCTTTCTCTACCTCCTTTATACTTTAATAAAACTTTATTACACAAAAGCTCTGAGTGATCAAGCCTCGTCTCTGGCCCTGGACTGAAATCTCCTCCGGAGGCCAAGAATCCCGGCGTCTCTGTGACATTCAGCAACAACCTTTCATGGGGAGGCTGAGCAGCCTTTCTGCACCTTGATTTCTTCATTTGGAAAAAGAGGACAAGGACGCCCGCCACTGCTGCTGACACGCGGTGAGCCCTCGACAAACACTGGCCTGTCAAGTCCTATCCTCTCACACACCACCCTCCTTCCACCGGCTCTTTATGCTCAGAAATGCCCGCCCCTTCATGACTGCATCTCAAACTACCAAGCTCCTCTGGTCCTTCAAGATGGTGGCACGCCCTTGGATTTGCCAGTTTTCTGCTCTTGTGCTTACGAATTCATTCATTCACTTATTGAACGCGTACATGTTGGGCTTCCCTGGTGGCTCAGTGGTAAAGAACCCACCTGCCAATGCAAGGGACACAGGTTCATATCTTGAGCTCTGAGGCTCAAGCAAGGGGAGAGGCAGGCGAAGTAAGCCCAGGACTCCAGCGCAGGAGCCTCGGATGTGACAACGGGAGGCACGTCCAAGGCCTGCAGAGTCAGAGGGGGAGGTTAGGGACGGGCAGAGTCAGCCCTTCAGCGCGTCCCCCAGCAGATCAGTGTTCTTGCCTGGAGAATCTCAGGGATGGTGGAGCCTGGTGGGCTGCCGTCTATGGGGCTGCACAGAGTCAGACACGACTGAAGCGACTTAGCAGCAGCAGCAGCAGCAGTGACTATATAAAATCCAGCTGAAGACTAGCGGGGGGGGGTACTCTTTCTGCCCCCTTCTGATGCCTGTCAGAAGCTTTCTCTACCTCCTTTATACTTTAATAAAACTTTATTACACAAAAGCTCTGAGTGATCAAGCCTCGTCTCTGGCCCTGGACTGAAATCTCCTCCGGAGGCCAAGAATCCCGGCGTCTCTGTGACATTCAGCAACAACCTTTCATGGGGAGGCTGAGCAGCCTTTCTGCACCTTGATTTCTTCATTTGGAAAAAGAGGACAAGGACGCCCGCCACTGCTGCTGACACGCGGTGAGCCCTCGACAAACACTGGCCTGTCAAGTCCTATCCTCTCACACACCACCCTCCTTCCACCGGCTCTTTATGCTCAGAAATGCCCGCCCCTTCATGACTGCATCTCAAACTACCAAGCTCCTCTGGTCCTTCAAGATGGTGGCACGCCCTTGGATTTGCCAGTTTTCTGCTCTTGTGCTTACGAATTCATTCATTCACTTATTGAACGCGTACATGTTGGGCTTCCCTGGTGGCTCAGTGGTAAAGAACCCACCTGCCAATGCAAGGGACACAGGTTCATATCTTGAGCTCTGAGGCTCAAGCAAGGGGAGAGGCAGGCGAAGTAAGCCCAGGACTCCAGCGCAGGAGCCTCGGATGTGACAACGGGAGGCACGTCCAAGGCCTGCAGAGTCAGAGGGGGAGGTTAGGGACGGGCAGAGTCAGCCCTTCAGCGCGTCCCCCAGCAGAGACTCAGGGTCACTCAGCGCCATTTCAGCGAGATGACAGGTCTGCCCACCCCTCGTTGGGAGGTCAGAACATCATCCCATCCTCCTGAAGGCGTGCTGAGCAGATGCGCCCATGAGGAGGAGAACCGAGTATACACTCAGCTGCTGGGAGCGGGCGACAGCAGGGAGTGGAGGAAGCTGGGGAGACACTGCCCATCCTCCAGCACGCCGCCCACGAAAGCAGCCATCCGTGGCGCAGCGACTCACGGAACAGGGGCTGCTCAGTCCGAACATGTCTCTCTGGAGCTCTTGACGGGGCATCAAGGTGACAATCCCTTCTCCACTCCGCAGTATCTATGGACTGCCAGCCTGGTTCTGGGCACTGGGCTCGCTGGGCTGCACAGTGAATAAGGGGTTCCCCCTCAGCCTCCTGGAGCTCCTGCTCTGGAGGAGGCATTAGGCATGACAATGAAAACAGCTGGGCACAAGTGCTGCGAGGAAAAGGCGGGATGGGGAGCGACGCAGGGGCCACAGACACAGGCCACAGGCAGAGGAGCCGGCGGCCACTGTGGCCGAGCCTGCCGAGGGGACCCCAGACGCTGAGCAACCGCGCAGAAGCGGGCCCCGACTGAGCCAGAAGGAGGCGCCACTGGCAGGAAAACACCCAGAGGGTGGGGTCCTGGGGGGACTGCCAGGCACAGAGGGAGGGGTACAGGGCTGAGTGCGGCCACACGCCACAAGGTGGAGCAGGTGGGCAGGACAGGAAAGGGACCTTGCCCAGGCCGCCTGGAGGGAGCAGGGAGCAGCTTCCAGCCCCAAACTCCTGCTTAAGATCAACACAGCCCTGGCCTCCCTGCATCCCTGTGTGTGTGTGTGTGTTAGTCACTCAGTCGTGTCTGACTCTTTGTGATCCCATGGACTGTAGCTTGCCAGGCTCCTCTGTCCGCGGAATTCTGCAGGAAAGAATACTAGAGCGGGTTGCCATGCCCTTCTCCAGGGGATCTTCAACACCCAGGGATCGAACCTGGGTCTCCTGCACTGCAGGCAGATTCTTTAGCCTCTGAGCTACCAAGAAAGCTCATAGCCCTCCTAGACAGGGCTCCTCCGGGCGTCTCAGAGAACAGCCCCTCCCCCATCATGTCCATTCTCTCTTCCCTTCCTCCATCTGAGGGACCAGGCCCTGCAGAGATGCACAGGGGTGACACCTTAGCAGTCAGTGCGCCCTACCCACAGCAGGGCCCTGATGCCCTCCTTGAAGGTGCCCACTTCTCACAGTGGTCCCAGCGACCCCAGGCGTGCCCTGCTGCTCTCAGCCATGTCCGACTCCGTGTGACTCCACACGCTGCGGCCAGCCGGGTCCTCTGCCCACGGGGTTCTCCAGGCAAGAGTACTGGAGCGGCTTGCCGTTTCCTTTCCAGGGGATCTTCCCAATCCAGGGATCAAACCCGAGTCTCCTATGTCTCCTGCATTACAGGTGGATTCTTCACCATTAAGGCACCAGGGAAGGCCCAAGCGTGCCCTGCTACTGCTGCTGCTGCTGCTGTTAAGTTGCTTCAGTTGTATCCGACTGTGTGACCCCAGAGACGGCAGCCCACCAGGCTACCTCGTCCGTGGGATTCTCCAGGCAAGAACACTGGAGTGGGTTGCCATTTCCTTCTCCAATGCATGAAAGTGAAAAGTGAAAGTGAAGTCATTCAGTCATGTCTGACTCTTCGAGACCCCATGGACTGCAGCCCACCAGGCTCCTCCACCCATGGGATTTTCCAGGCAAGAGTACTGGAGTGGGGTGCCATTGCCTTCTCCGAAGCGTGCCCTGAGCCTTCCTCAAATCCCTTTCTACGTCGGCCACCCCAGGGTCCCAACACCCCTGCCATCTTCTGACCCCTGGCACAACAGGACACCAGGACCGGGCCAGCAGCTCTCCCTGCCGCCTCCCTGCTCCCCTCTGCAGGTGGCACCGTCAGGCCTCCCAGCGCCCACTGCTCTGTAGAGCCCAGGGGCTCTCGGGGTTCCCAGCACCAAGCCAGGCTCCTCAGTTTCACAGTGAGTGAAAAGACAGTCCCTGCCACCACGGAGCAGAGCATCAGGTCTGGTCAGAGACCAAACCACAAAGGCAGAAGAGCAAAGGCGCAGGCAGGGCCAGCGCAGGAGCGAAGCCTCGTCCTGAAGGAGAGAAGGGTCAGGCAGACAGAGCAGCGAGGGCGGCCCTCCAACCCGCTCCGGGCTCCGCACACACCTCGGCCTCTCAGCTGGCACCCGCGCTCGCCCGCTCCCCTGCCCATCCCCCTTGGCACAGGGTCACAACTCCACTCAGAAAGACCCTGGGTGGTTGCTGAAGGAATATGGAGTTCCATTCGGTCACACCCGCTACGTGCTCCACCGCCACCTTCCGGCCCTGATGGCCCGACTTCCCCCCCAAACTCACCCGTACACACAAACACACTCTCATTGGCTCAGACACACACAGCCGTCAAACCCTGCTGCCCTCCCTCCCGGCCTGGCGGGCGCTCCACTCTGCACGCTGTGCACCTCTCACCCTGTCTGAGCACAGATTACCCCTCGTGGGGCGTGTGGCTGAGAGCGTCTGCCTGCTGAAAGCCAGTTACCTTCCAGCCCCCACATCAAGTCTCTGGCTGTTAAGAAGTAGTCCGAATTCCCCACTGAAATGAGTCCCTCTCTCCCACGGTTCTGTAGCCCCAAATTTACAGAAGGGACACTTCTTCAAGTCTAATTTATGTTAAGACTACTGTACTTCTCAAATCCCTTTCTACGTCGGCCACCCCAGGGTCCCAACACCCCTGCCATCTTCTGACCCCTGGCACAACAGGACACCAGGACCGGGCCAGCAGCTCTCCCTGCCGCCTCCCTGCTCCCCTCTGCAGGTGGCACCGTCAGGCCTCCCAGCGCCCACTGCTCTGTAGAGCCCAGGGGCTCTCGGGGTTCCCAGCACCAAGCCAGGCTCCTCAGTTTCACAGTGAGTGAAAAGACAGTCCCTGCCACCACGGAGCAGAGCATCAGGTCTGGTCAGAGACCAAACCACAAAGGCAGAAGAGCAAAGGCGCAGGCAGGGCCAGTGCAGGAGCGAAGCCTCGTCCTGAAGGAGAGAAGGGTCAGGCAGACAGAGCAGCGAGGGCGGCCCTCCAACCCGCTCCGGGCTCCGCACACACCTCGGCCTCTCAGCTGGCACCCGCGCTCGCCCGCTCCCCTGCCCATCCCCCTTGGCACAGGGTCACAACTCCACTCAGAAAGACCCTGGGTGGTTGCTGAAGGAATATGGAGTTCCATTCGGTCACACCCGCTACGTGCTCCACCGCCACCTTCCGGCCCTGATGGCCCGACTTCCCCCCCAAACTCACCCGTACACACAAACACACTCTCATTGGCTCAGACACACACAGCCGTCAAACCCTGCTGCCCTCCCTCCCGGCCTGGCGGGCGCTCCACTCTGCACGCTGTGCACCTCTCACCCTGTCTGAGCACAGATTACCCCTCGTGGGGCGTGTGGCTGAGAGCGTCTGCCTGCTGAAAGCCAGTTACCTTCCAGCCCCCACATCAAGTCTCTGGCTGTTAAGAAGTAGTCCGAATTCCCCACTGAAATGAGTCCCTCTCTCCCACGGTTCTGTAGCCCCAAATTTACAGAAGGGACACTTCTTCAAGTCTAATTTATGTTAAGACTACTGTACTACCTGGGCCCCCTTCCCTACATTTCACTTCTTGGGGGATGGAGTTTCACACTCATATGCTGTGAGCTCTGCCCACAACACTGGGTCAGGAAAGGCTGTTCGTGGGATGGGTGAGAATAAGATGGCGCCTTGGAAGGGAGGGGGTGAGATGGGTGGAAGGTGGTCAGCCCTCGGGCAGACAAGGCTCCCAGCTGGAGGTGGCAAAGTGAAGACGAGCTTGAAGCTCCTCGGGGCCTCAGTTTCCCTGTGTGTAGGACGTCTGCTCCTGTATCAAACGAGAAAATGCAGTAAAGCACACTGCAAAGGGAAGCACTTAGGAGGTCTATTACTGTGGTGGCTTTTCTTACTGTCACTGAAACAGAAGACCAGGGCTTTTCTACAAAGAACTGCTGGGAGAGAAGTCAGACAAAGCTGTTAGGACGCGTGCTGCGACATCAAACCGTGTTGCAGCTGGCCATGCCAGACGATCTCTCCAGCAAACAGTGAACTGTTTCACCAAGTGCTGGCCACATGATGGGGCATATCGCCCTCGTTTCCCTCTCAGCTCGTTGGCGGAGCCGCTCTCAATGCCAGGACAGAACAGTCTTTCAGTTCTCTTAGTTTCTGTGGCTTGTTTTTATTTAACATATAATTTCACATACAGCAGGCTAAAGAAAGAAAGAAAGTTGCTCAGTCGTGTCTGACTCTTTGCAACCCCGTGGACTGTAGCCCGCCAGGTTCTTCTGTCCGTGGGATTCTCCAGGCAAGGATACTGGAGTGGGTTGCCATGCCCTCCCCCGGGGGGTCTTCCCAACCCAGGGAATGAACCCAGGTCTCCTGCATTGCAGGCAGATTCTTTACCGTTTGAGCCACCAGGGAAGCCCACATTAGGCTAAGCATATACCGATAAAAACCCACGTACAGGATTGTGAATGAAAGAATATTTTCTAGTGGCAAGAAGGCAGCAGAAAAAAATCAAAAAGTAGAAAGCCAATACTAGACACTTGGTCTGGAAGAAGCTGCTGAATCCACGGCCTGATGTGTGAGCACCAGAGTGACCCACAGGCTTGCCCGACTCACTCAGCATCATGGGTGTCGGCTCATCCCCTGGGGAAATGGGGAGTATCCCCTGGCAGTCCAGTGGCTAAGAGTCCACACTCCCAGTGCAGGGGGCCTGGGTTTGATTCCAGGTCAGGGAACTAGATCCCATGTGCTACAACTAAAGATCCCACAACTAAGACTCAGCACAGCCAAATAAATATTTTTCATGTTCAAAATCGACACAGGAGTGTGCTGAGGACACAGAGGCCATTCTAACCCTTATCAAAGAAAACACCCAATGGGAGGAACATTTGCAATCACACACACCGAGCCAATCAGGTTCTGGGACCTCCAACACGGCCATCTCTCAGGTGTGGGGTGATTTAGAGGCTGGTCCTAGCCCCAAAACTTCAGAGTCCCAATGGTTAAACAGTCTCCAAAAGAGGGCCTCATTGTCCAGTTGTATTCTTATTCAATTTCTCCTCTTTAAATACAGCCTGAAAGAGCACAGCTTCCTGTCTCCACTGGAAATACAAAACTGAAAAGCCCGCCCTTGGACTTCCCTGGTGGCCCAGTGGCCAAGACTGCGCACCCAAGGCAGAGGGCCGGGGGTTCCACCCCTGAACTAGACCCACCTGCCGCGACTGGGAGTCTACACGCCACAACTAAAGATCCGGCTCGCCAGATAAATCAATACATATTAAAAGTTAAAAATCAATAAGCATAAGGATGATGGCAATGACACCTCCCTGACAAGCAATCAGTGGTGAATGGGCACAAAGCGGGTGTCCAATCATACTCCCTTACTTCCACACAAGACCTGTGCCCCAAATCTCTCCCCAGCACTGCTCTGGGGGATGCCAGGTGACCAGAGTCCAGGAACCAGGGCTCTGACTGGACAGAAGGGGTGGGAGAAGGGAGAGGCAGGCCCCTCTTCCTCCTCTCCTCACTTCCAGCCCAGTGGAAGCCATTCACTCCACCTCTGTGGGCTGCCACCTGACCTCCATGAGACCTCTGATCATCTGGGAGCCCGGCCCCAGCTCAGCTGTCTGAAGGGCGGACGCTTGGCTTTATTCTTCTCGGGCCTGAGCCAGCACATAAATGCTCAGTAAATATCACGGGGGCGTCCCCAGGGGACAGGCTGCGCCTCTGGGAGGATCTGAACCTGCCTAGAAGACTGCTGCACAGGTGATGACGGGCTGGTCTCAGTGCAGGCAGCCGCCACCTGGCGCCACCCCTCTGGCGCCCAGGAAGGCCCGTCTCGTCCTGAGCCTGCCCACACCACATCTGCTTCCCAACCCCCTTGGAGGACCCCGTCCAAGGAGCCAACCCACACACTCCTTTGATCCCCGCCCTTTTGCCCTTCCAGCAGCCTCCGACCAGGCTGCTCTGTGTCACTGCAGGTCCCACCACAGCAAAAGTCTCCGAGCTAGCACCAACTCTGGCCATCCCCTGGAGAAGCAGTCAGACGATCTACGCATGTCGCTTCACTCCTCAAGAACTGCCAGAGAGCCTGTCTCTCATAAAGTGGACTTGCCCAACCAGTCACCCTTTAGCTCAACAGATGATTACCAGCACCCAAGGTTGATGTTCAGCCACTAAGTTGTATCCGATTCATGCAACCCCACAGACTGGAGCGCGCCAGGTTCCCCTGTCCATGGGATTTTCCAGGCAAGAATACCAGAGTGGGTTGCCATTGCCTCTCCAGGTCATCTTCCTGACCCAGGAGTCAAACCCATGTCTCCTGTACTGCAGGCAAATTCTTTACCACTGAATCATCAGGGAAGCACCTCCAAGGATAAATTAAAACGGGCACAGTCCCTGCCTTAGTAAACACAGTCCACACAGTGGGGGAGAAACACCATCCATCGAAGACTCCCACCAGCACAAAACTACAAACTGGTATGTAGAAAAGCACAAGGTCTCCCCCAAGGCAGTAACAGAAAAGCTGGGCCAGTCTGTCAGGGCAGCGATGTGCTAGCTGAGATAGGAAGAGCAGTCGGGATTAACCAGAGATGAAGAGGGAAAAGGACACCCCAGAGAGACCATGAAGAGCGTGTGCAAAGGCCCTGAGGCAAGGGAAAATGTGCAAGCTACCAAAAGCAGGGCCTAGGGGCCGCAGGGCAGAGCCACAAGTCTGGGAGGTGCAGGCTACTGGGGTGTCAAGTGCAGGGCAGGGCAGGGGCCCGATCCAGTCCACAGACAGCGGAGGCCAGGCACCACCGGCCCCCGCTTTCAGCCAGTGTGCACAAAAGGAGAACCGACTCTGTGTCAGCCAGGCCAGAACCCAGCCAGTAAATCGTTTCTGCGCTCAAACACTGCAGGAATCCTGCCCAGCAGGCAGAGCGGGTGGCAATCCAAGGAGAAGGCTGTCTGCGGTCATCGGTAACTTGTACTTTCCCCCACTGGCAGGTGGCAGAAAGAACTGGGACGGCCGTGGGGGGCCTGCGCGCAGGAGCAGCCGTGGGGCCTATGAGCCAGCACATCTCCCTTCCTCCCCCGCGTCTGCGTCAGCTCCTCTCCGGGCAAGCGGACACCCGTCAGGCTCTTTTGTCTCCGGCTGATTTGTAGGCCAGGCACAGACTCCTGTGTCCCGTTTTACCAAGCCACCTTCTTCCTTCCAACCCTAAGTCACCCTAGTTAAAAGCAGGACATGTACCCCAAAGTCCCAGCCACGACGGTCCTTTGAGCTGGAGCTCCAGTTTCTCGGCGTCCCCTCATCCTTCCTGCCTCTGTGAGAAAGGCCGCGCCAACCTCCCCTGCCAGGATCCCCCCTGCCCTGTCCACACAGCTGTCTCCAACACACCCAAGCAAGTCGGCCGCCCCTCCTCCAGCTTGGGCCTGAGCCGCAGAGTCCAAGCTCCCTCTGGGCTGGGCGAGGCCCGCTCAGGCCTCTGTCAGCCTCTGGAAGCGCTGAGGAGCCAAGCCAGCAGGGAAACTTGCTGACCCCTCATAAAGATAATGAGGAGGTTTTTCCACACACCCCCCACCCTCCTTCCACTGAGACAAGATTAAAACAATAAAATTAAAATGTAGGGCTTCCTTGGAGGCTCAGTGATAAAGCATCTCCTGCCAAGGCAGGAGACACAGGTTCGATCCCTGATCCGGGAAGATTCCACATGCTATGGAGCAAGTAAGCCCGGGAGCCACAACTACTGAATCCAGGTACCACAACTACTGAAGTCCACACCCTAAAGCCCGTGCTGCACAGCAAACCTAGCCTCCACTTTCTGCAACTAGAAAAAAGCCTGGGCAGCAAGGAAGACCCAGCACAGCCAAAACCAAATCAGTAAGAACACAACCAAGTGGTTCTCCCCCCGCTAGACTCTGCAGAGCCCACGGCTGAAGCAGCATGAGCGCTCTTAAAGCAGATGCGACTCACACGGCTGCAACGCCTGGCCGCTTCACAAACAAGCAACTCGCAGACGGGAAGCCACAGAGCAGCGCAGAGGCGGGCAGGGGGTCAGAGGAGCGCGACGGCGAGTGCCTGCTGGCTGCGACCTTGGGCAACTGACACAAGGTCTCTGGGCCTCAGTTTACCGCTTCATAAAGGCAGGGAGGCGACCGACCAGGGTGACTGGGAGAATGAGCTGAGCCAACTAAAGGCCTGTCCTGCCCAGGCCTCGGGTGCCTGCACGGACTGCAGGCCCCCCCAAGCCTCCACATCTGACCGCCCTCCTCAGCTTTACACTTTTCGGAGCGCAGACAGCATCGCTCCACTGCGCACACGTCTGTGCATTTCTGCATTCTGTGGGTCCCAAGTGGCTCGGTGGGAAAGAATCCGCCTGCCAATCCAAGACGCGCAGGCTGGATCCCTGGGTCGGGAAGACGCCCCTGGTAAAGGAGAGGGTAACCTGCTCCGGTATTCTTGCCTGGGAAATTCCATGGACAGAGGAGCCAAGGTCCATGGGGTTGCAAAGAGTCAGACGCAACTTAGCGACTACAGAACAACAGGCCCCTCCTTAGACCCTCAGCTCCCTGAGGCGGAAGGGTCTTCAGGTTCACAGGTATAACCTGCTGCCCGGAAAGCACCTGCCCAGAGAAGACGCCCAGTAAAAACACCTGCACGAACAGCACGACGACGGCACTCCACACACACGTCTGCCACTGAGGGGTCCTGACGCTCCACCAGCGTGAAGCCGACAGAACAAGTACAGAGGGTCACTCCCAATCTGCAGACGGGAAACGGAGGCACAGGAAGTGCTACACAACTAAGGTCACTGGGGCTTCAAAGGAGAACGGGGCCCTGCAAGCAGCGTCCCAAGGAAGAATATCAAGCAGCTTTCTGAGTGAGTGCTGGCTGCTCAGGTCAGGTCAAGGCGGAGGGAACCCAAGACCACTCCTTGGAGTGGGGTTCACGAGGTGCCTCTCACCTGGGTGGTGACTGGGTCTGCTGGCACAGCCTGAGGCACCACAGAGTGGACACTCTATCCAGTGCGTGCATATCAGGTTGCTTCAGTCACATCTGACTGTTTGCAACGCTATGGACCACAGCTCGCCAGGCTCCCTTGTCTATGAGATTCTCCAGGCAAGAATAGTGGAGTGGGCTGCCCTGCCCTTCTCCAGGGGATCTTCCCGAACCAGGGATCGAACCTGTGACTCTTATGCACTGGCAGGCGGGTTCTTTACCACTAGCGCCACCTGGGAAGTGCACTCTGTCCAATTCAGTTCAGTCCAGTGCAGTTCAGTTGCTCAGTTATGTCCAACTCTTTGCAACCCCATGGACTGCAGCATGCCATGCTTCCCTGTCCATCACCAACTCCCAGAGTTCATTCAAACTCATGTCCATTGAGTCAGTGATGCCATCCAACCATCTCATCCTCTGTCATTCCCTTCTCCTCCTGCCTTCAATCTTTCCCAGCACCAAGGTCTTTTCCAATGAGTCAGCTCTTCGCATCAGGTAGCCAAAGTATTGGGGTTTCAGCTTCCACATCAGTCCTTTCAATGAATATTCAGGATTGACTTCCTTTAGGATGGACTGGTTGGATCTCCCTGAAGTCCAAGGGACTCTCAAGAGTCTTCTTCAACAGCACAGTTCAAAAGCATCAAATCTTCAGGACTCAGTTTTCTTTATAATCCAACTCTCACATCCACACATGACTACTGGAAAAACCCTCTATTCAGTACATCTGATCAAAGATGCTCACTCAGTTCCCCAACCAGCTGACTGGGATTAAGAACTAGGCATGGGAAAAGTTGTTTTAAAGCTCAAAGTTGGGGCAGAAGAGACAAAACTTACATGTTCTTTGCGTGACTGGGAGCCACACAGTCAACAAAAACCAGGTTGATGCAGGTCACTAAGAGAGAAAGCCGGGATCTCTGGATCTTACAGGATGGGCCAGATTTACTCTAAAACCTGACTCTCCACCCCCATCCACCCCCAAGTTATACCCCATTAGCATCTGAGTGAGATATAGAAACTAGAGATTAGTTTGGAGGGAAAAACAAGGGAAGAAAGGACAAACAAGTGTCCCAAGCCCTGAGCCTTCATTCCAGACACATTTGCTGGATGATGCTGTGGGTGGGGTTCCCAGTGGGCCGCCTGGAAGAGCAGAAACTGCAGGGCTCTGCAGGCAGACAGAAGTGGGTTTAGCTCCATCTCTGCACTCTCCAGCAATGGGACTTCGGCAAGTTATTAATACTTCATCTCTCTGAGTCTCCGTTTCCTGTTCGTAAAATGGGAATAAAAGCTTCTCGGAACAGTGGCACACGTTAAAAAGAAGTGAGGAGCTACTAAGCTGTGTGCCACAACTACCAAGCCTGTGCTCTGGAGCCTGCAAGCCGCAACCACTGAGCCCACACGCCTAGAGCCTGTTGCTCCACAGCAAGAGAAGCCGCCGCAACGAGCAGCCTGTGGACCACAGCTACAGCGGCCCCGCCAGCCACAACTAAAGAAAGCTGCGTGCAGCAACAAACGTCCGGCACGGCGCAAAATAAGTAAAATAAAAAGAAATATTTTTAAAAAAGAAACTTATGACGAAGGGGAAGGAAGGAAGAAGGAACTCCATGAGCACTGAGCAGACTCATAACCACTGAACCCAACGCTCTCCTTCCGTTGCCACTGCTCCTTGGGTCTGGGGGCCACGTAAGGTAGAGGGGGTAGAACTCCCAGTGGAGCTGAGGGGAGACCCCACCAAAGAGGCCTCTGGGGCAGACAGCATTCGTCAGGAGGTCACAGCATGAGGTTCTGGCCATGGGGTCTGGGATGGGAGAGGTGGGAACACACAGAAAGAAAGGATGCAAGCAGGAGAGAAGAGAAGACGGTAAAGGCTGAGGGTGGGCTACAGAGACTGGCAAGTGCCGCAGGGCTCGAGGAGGACCAGCCCCAAAGACAGGTCACCCGGGTTAAGGTCATCAAGGTGGCTGGCAAACTCCAAGAGCGCCTGGGACAGAGGCAGCAAGGAACACGGGTGCACTTCCAGGGGGCTGCGAGAGGAGAGGCAAAGGGGGCCTGGGAGAAAGAAAAATCAACGAGATGCTGATGGAGGGGAAAAAGAAAATCACTGTTAGAGGGAGAACTATCCACTCCTCAGCTTGACAAGATTTATATTCAGGGTCAGCAGCGACTATATGGGAGAAGACCTCACAGACACGGCTGAGTAGGGAGCAGAGGGGAATGAGGATGGTAACAAAAACCCAGACAGGCCTGGAGGCAGAGGAAAAACACCCACCTTCCACAAACTCACTGGCTACTAGATTCACTCACCTTCAACGGGCCATTCACATTCCAAGGGTGCCCTATAGCTCAATCCAGCCAGCTCAGGGCCTCCTGATCCAGACGGGGCTGCCCTACTGCCCCCAAACAGAAACTATCCTGGAATTAGATCCATGCTTCCCCGGTAATAATCGTCAACTTTTGGGAGGCCCTCAGCTAGACTTGAAGTGCCTGGTAGGTCTGGGTCAACAGGAATCCATGGTGCAGCGCGTCAGTTAACAAGTGCGAACGGTTGAGAAGATTATCCAAGGAAGAAAGTCTGGCCATGTCATCATTCAACAAACGTACTGAGAAGGAACAGGAAAAAGCACACCAGACAATGAATGCGCTGAACTTGTCAGAGACCAGGAGATCCACGCTGTGGAGCTCCCTACCCTCAAGGCCCGGATCCCTGGCCAGATGGAGAGAAGAAAGGCCACCTGTGAAGGGTGCTGGGTGGTGTAACTCCTTGGTCCTTGCTTCACGGGTTTACCTGCCATGCCCTGGGCGCTGAGCAAGAGGCCTGCACCTGGTCGAATGGGGACAATGCAGAGAGACCCACAGACTTCTGTGGACCATGACTGGTGCTGATGGGTGGTGTCAGGGAGGCACACTTCTGCTCGAGGAGGGGCTTAGGACAGGTAAGCAGTGAAGGCCTCTCAGAAGAACAACACGTGAGCTGCCACCTGAAGGGAGCCATGCTCTGGCAGCATCAAGGGAAGAAACAGGGACGGACACTTCAGGGAGGAGGAACAGCCTGCAGGACACTGGGAGGACAGACAGAGCTCAGGCTGTGGGAGGAGGAGAAAAGCCGCAAGAAGGGCTGCGGTGTGGGTGCCAGAGTGGGGAGGGGCTGACAGGCCTACCTGACCACCAGGGATTCCTGCAGGGTGGCGGGGAGGTGGTGGTGGTGGTGTGGGGGAGGGGATTGGGACTTTCAGAGTGGGGAGGGGCTGACAGGCCTACCTGACCACCAGGGATTCCTGCAGGGTGGCGGGGAGGTGGTGGTGGTGGTGGGGGGGAGGGGATTGGGACTTTAGTCTAAAGGATTCTAAGCAGGTGAATCACATGACCTGATTCAGGTTTTCACACGGGACCTCACAGCAGCCTTTCTTTAAAAACCACTGCCTTTCTCTAAAGCTAATCCTTCATCGGTAAAGAATCCCCTCTCTTTGTTATGTGGATAAGCACATGTTAGAAATTATTTAATAAACTCTAAAGCACTCAATTAACGTTAGCTACTGTCATCAAAGTGCAAATTAAGGCAACTGTCATTTGGATCAGAAGCTTTAAAAATCAGAGGCGCTTCATCATTAAATGAGCCTACCTGTGTTTCACCCCCTTATACTCTAAAATGTAGCGACTGGCTAGAAATAATAATTTGCAACCTCTGCAGGGCACTTAATAGCTTACAGAGCACTTTTATGTCTGTTACTTAATAACCACAGGTCTCCAGTGCTTTGAATTTAGTGACAGTGTTACAAATTGGCTAGTTCTGGCAATATCTAGCAAGTAGGCACCATTTCTCTCCATGGATCAGCTGACCAGTTATGGCAACCTGCCTAAGAGCTCTTCCAGGGTTGGGCATTCTCACGGCTGTCATCGCTACTTTCAAATGTCCCAATCTGCCAGAGAAGTAAATAATGGTCCTAAATACAGGATCACTGAGTGATACCGATGTGCCAAGCATTGCTATAAGCACTTGACATGCTTAATCTTCACCTGATCCCAATACATTTTTAACGTCCCCATTTTCCAAATGAGGTGACTGAGGCATGGAGAAGATAGGGGCGTCATCCAAGGACACTCAGAGGAATAAGACCCAGAGCCAAGATCTGAACACGTGATAATGTGACCCTGTATCCTCACTCTGAATCCCAGCGCTGTGCTAGATCATTCTGGCAAACTGCACATAATTCGGTGCTTGGTACGACACAGAAACTCAGCAAATAAGGGCAGCTGTTATCAGCAGGGCATGGGTAGTTTCTAGGTCCCACGAGAGTGTCACCTCCAGGACAGCAGCGACCTCGTTAGTCTGGGTGACTGCTGCGCTCCCGGCACCTGGCCCTATGCACATCTGAAGGATGGATAAATGAATGACGTGCCTCCCAGAAGGCAGGGCTGCCTGTGCATGGCTCTTATTTCAGGTCTGTGTCGCGCCCCTGACACTGCCCCTCGGTAAGAGCATCAGGCTGATCTGAGGTACAACAAGGAGTCCGGAGACTTGAGACCCCCACCTCCCTTCCACAGCGCAGGGGTGGCGGAAGGGGCTCCCAAGGGAAGAGACGAGTCCGGGGTCGCAATGCCGGTGGGTCCCGGCTCCGGCGGGGCTCTGCCCTCCACCGCGGCGGAGATGCTGGCCGCCCCGGCGCTGGGGCCCGACAAGAGACAAAGACCCGCGGGGCCGCCGCACCCGCAAAAATGCTGGGGCCCCTCGCCCAGCTCCCCGGGAGGCAGCCGAATGCTGCCATGCCTCACCCGGCCTGGAAGCTGCGGAGAATACCGGGCGCCGGACGGAACGCGATGCGGCCCTGCCTGCGGGGTCGCCTTCCGCAGAGGGTCGCTAGGGTGCGGGAGGCCGCGGGCCGGTCCGGCCTGTCACCTTCAGGACCGCCCGCCCACTCGCCCGCTCTCCGCCGGGAACCCTCAGCGCGAGCCGCCGTCACCCAGCTGAGCGCCCCCCGCGCCTAGGCCTCCTCGCAGCGCCCGCCTCGCGCCCCGCACAGCGACGCCGCACCCTCGCCCGTCTGGCCAGTACCTGCTGGGAAAGGGGGATGAGCGGGGCCGCCATCTTCCCGCGGAGTCGGGCTCCGAGCGCCGGCGGAGAATGGGGCGGGGCCGCGCGCGCGCACTTGTGCGAGGGGCGGTGCGCGCGCAGCGAGCCCAAGAGAGGGCGGGGCCAAAGCGGGGTGGTGCTCGTTCCGCAGAGCTAAGGGGCGGGGTCGAGGGCGGGGCCGCGCGCGCCTAGCCCCAGCCTAAAGGGGCGGGGCCTGGAAGGTGCGCGGACCCGGGACCTTTGCGGAATTCTTCCTGCATTCCTTCACCACCTCCTCCAGGATTTCTCTGCTCTTATGCCAAGGTCAACGGCACCCCACTCCAGTACTCTTGCCTGGAAGATCCCAAGGAGCCTGGAGGGCTGCAGGCCATGGGGTCGCTGAAGGTCGGATACGACTGAGCGACTTCACTTTCATGCATTGGAGAAGGACATGGCAACCCACTACAGTGTTCTTCCCTGGAGAATCCCAGGGACGGGGGAGCCTGGTGGGCTGCCGTCTATGGGGTCTCACAGAGTCGGACATGACTGAAGTGACTTAGCAGTATGCCAAGATCCCTTAGCCCTCCAGGTTCCTGCCAATTCTGGGCCCTCTGCAAGGGATGCCGTTGCCATTCCCGTGCGCCTGGCAGAAAGGATCCTCACGCTTCCCAACAAGGCGCCCTGTTCCTAGGATAGAATGTGTGTGTCACTGTGTGTGTATACACACCACCCTTCCCAACAACTGTTCCTAGGATAGGAGTCTCTGTGTGTGTGTGTGTGTGTACACCAGCCTTCCCAACAAGGCATCCTGTCCCAGGATAGGGGTGTGTGTGTGTATGGTATGTGTGTGTGTGTGAGAGAGAGAGATATGGGTGTCAGCTAAACTGGGTTGCAATATTTTCACCTCTCTGCACTGCAGCAGCACCCACAACGCCTGGGATTATTTCCCAGCCGCCACTTTCTTGATGTGTGGCCTTGGCAAGTAGCCTCTGTGCACCCCCAATCCCCTCTTCTGAAAGGAGGAAGTGGTATGTATTTGCTATCGTTCTACCTCTGCACTGCACCCTGCACAGAGCAGGCGTCTGATGTTTGCTGGAGGACCCTTACTGGAGAGGCATTTATTTCTTTAGACATGCGTTGCCTTCTTTTTGCTATGGACACCTGCTCATCTGTGGCTCAAACAGTAAAGAATCTGCCTTCAACACAGGAAAACGGAGTTCGATCCCTGGGTCCAAAAAATCCCCTGGAGGAGGATATGGCAACCCACTCCAGTATTCTTGCCTGGAGAATCCCATGGACAGAGGAGCCAGGTGGGCTACACTCCATGGGGTCACAAAGAATCAAACACAACTGAGCGACTAACACTGTCTTTGCACGCATCATTAGCCGATCTCCACTAAAAGGATGACGAAGGAAGGTTCCACTGGGAACTGACCACAGTGACACAAGGCTTCTTCAGCACAGGTTCCCCTTCCGTGGTCTCTCTTGTGACAGCGGCACTTCTCAGGCAGTCAAGCTGGAAGGTCGAGCAATCTGAGGTAGCGAGGGCACAGCTTCTGGCCCACCTCCTCCACTCTGAAGTCTCACAAGCTTCCTGCTCCAGGGTCTTCAGCAACTTGATGTACCTCATGCCACTCAAATGAGCACAACCTGCTTTGTGACTCAGTCAACAAACTATTCACAGTCAAATGTTCACTGAGCACAGGTGCTCCCTTGGTGAGCGGGGCAGACACACGCTCTCCACAAATAGGTCTCACCCTGGAGCTACCCAGAAGGCCTGCTAAACAGCCTGGGTCTCTGATTATGATTTATAGCTCTGGGTGGGACCTGAGTCCGTTGGGCTGCAAGGAGATCAAACCAGTCCATCCTAAAGGAAATCAACTCTGATTAGCCACTGCAAGGACTGATGCAGATGCTCCAATACTTTGGCCACGTGATGCAAAGAGCAGACTCATTGGAAAAGACCCTGATGTTAGGAAAGACTGAAGGCAAAAAAGGAGAAGAGAGTGGCAGAGGATGGCATCACCGACTCAGTGGACATGAATTTGAGCAAATTCCAGGATACCGTAGAGGACAGGGAAGGCTGGGGTGCTGCAGTCCATGGGGTCAAAAAGAACTTAGTGACTGAACGACGACAAACAAATCCCCAGGAGGTGCTGAAGTTGCTGGTCTCAGGCCACTCTCCTGCCCCCACCATTGTAAGAACCACAAGTCTAGAGGGGAAAAAAAATCCAAAAAGAAAAAAAGAATCACGTGAGGATATAGATAACTATACACAGTGATAGGTGCTACATCGTAGTCCAAGGGTGTGACACTTGAAGACTGAGGGTGCATTCAGTGATGGCGGGGGCTGGGAACCACCACAAGCAAAAAGGAGCTGAAGAGCAAAGAAGCATATTGAGACCGAGACGCTGGAGCTCAGAGATCAAGACAGAGGACCTTGAAAGTGAGAGTGAAAGTTGTTCAGTTGTGTCCAACTCTTTGCAACCCAGGCCAAGAATACTGGACTGGGTAGCCTTTCCCTTCTCCAGGGGATCTTCCCAACCCAGGGATCAGACCCAGGTCTCCTGCACTGCAGGCAGATTCTTTATCAGCTGAGCCCACGAGGGTCTTGAGACAAGGCCAGATCACGTATAGTCTGATCGGACAACACTGTGTGTAGAGCAGTGAAACAGGACCATATGTGATTCAGCCTCATTGTGGGACTATCTTGCTCTGAGCTCCAAGTTCTCAGTCTCACAGGCCCCTTCACTCCCTATGCACAGAGAAAGGGGAGGCCACCAGACAGTTTGGCACATGACCAGCTTTGTGTTCTGGAACAGTGGCTCTGGATAAGGCGGGCAAAGTGGATGCAGAGGGGATGCAAGTGGGACAGCTGCAAAGATGCCCCAGTGGTCCAGGCGGGGGTGACAGAGGCTTTTAGCTGCCTTGGGTGCTTTATCAGTCCATGTTCCATAAGGAAAAGAGAAGCCGGCAATATCTGTGTTTCAAACAGAAGGCAATTTGATAACAGGAGATTGAGTACAAAATTCTTGGAAAAGCAGAGGGGAAGGGCAAGGTTACCGAAGATTAGTAACAGGAGGAAACTGCTAGCCTCTTTAGGGTTAAAAGTCAAAAGGGAAAGGGTGTTATGCTAAAACCCACCACCACTGGGCGCTGAGTAGGAACCCCGGAGGCTGGTCCTCACTAGCCGCCGCCGTTTCTGCCATTATTGCTCTCTGTTTTGGCCATGCCACACTGTGGGATATCAGTTCCCACATCAGGGATCAAACCCAAGCCCCCTGCATGGGAAGCTCAGAACCTTAACCATTGGACCACCAGGGAAGCCCCTCTGCTGTTGTTGCTAAAGTCCTTGTTACTGTCTCCACTGACTAAGGGGCGGGCAGGAGCCTGGGGGAAAAATGGCTTCTCCTCTCTGCCTGTCTTCTGACGTCCTTCTCACAGAACGTGACGGGACACGAGTGGGCAAGGGTGTCTGGGAAACGTGTGCAGGCTTCCAGCCTCACTGTCAAGCGTCTACAGGGGCGACAACCACACAGAGACGCTCTGGCCTGGTCTTGACTGGAATCAGAGGCTCCATGATAAGAGTCCCACCAAGTCACTCCCACTACTGCGGCCATCCTGGGCGGTGACCAACCATGCTGGGGTCTCTCTCACTAGAGGTTAGAGCTGCACCATCCAACACAGTGGCCTCTCCACATATGGCGATGTGCATGCATGCTCAGTTGTGTCCAACTCTTTGCGACCCCATGGGCTGTAGCAGTCCAGGCTCCTCTGTCCTCCACTATCTCCCGGAGTTTGCTCCAATTCATGTCCAGTGAGTTAGCAATGCTCTCTAACTATCCCATCCTCTGCCTCCCCCTTCTCCTTTTGCCTTCAGTCTTATCGGAGTCTTTTCCAATGAGTAGGCTCTTTGCATCAGATAGCCAAAGTATTGGAGCTTCAGCGTCAGTCCTTCCAATGATTGTTCAGGGTTGATTTCTTTTAAGATTGACTGGTTTGATCTCTTTGCAGTCCAAGGGACTCTCAATAGTCTTCTCCACCACTACAGTTCAAAAGCATCAGTTCTTTGGCGCTCAGCCTTCCTTATGGTCCAAATCTCACATCCGTACATGACTACTAGAAAAACCATAGCTCTGATTATACAGACCTTTGTCGGAAAAGTGATATTTCTGCTTTTTAATGTGCTGTCGAGGTTTGTCTTGGGGTTTCTCTGGTGGCTCAGACAGTAAGGAATCTGCCTGCAGTGCAGGAGACCCAGGTTTGATCCCTGAGTCAGGAAGATCCCCAGGAGAAGGGAATGGCTACTCACTGCAATATTCTTGCCTGGAGAATTCCATGGAGTGAGGAGCCTGGCAGGCTAGTAGTCCATGGGGTCACAAGAGTTGGACATGACTAAGTGACTAACACTTTCAATTTTACTTCACTAGGTTTTTCATAGCAAATGATGTCATTTTAACTTGATTACCTCTACAAAGACTTTTTTTTTAATTTTTATTTATGTACTTTTGGCCACAAAGTGTATGGGATCTTGATTCCCCAACCAGGGGTTGAACCATGCCCCCTGCATTGGAAGCTCAGAATCTTAACCACTGGACCACCAGGGAAGTCCCAAGACGTTATTTCTCAATTTAAAATGTATAGAAATACTGAATCACTACGTTATGGAATAGGAATGAACATAGTGTGGTAGGACAATTACACTTCAAAAATAAGCTCACAGAAAAAGAGATCACATTTGTGGTTACCAGAGGCAGGGGGCTGGGGGAAGGAACTGGATGAAGGCAGTCAAAAGGTACAAACTTCCAGTTATAAGAAAAATGAGTACTAGGAATATAATGTACCACAGGATAAATATAATTAACACTGCTGCATGTTATATATAAAAGGTGTTGGGAGTAAATCTTGTGTTCTCAGCACAAAGAAAGCATATATTCTTTCCTATTTCTTTAATTTTATATCTATATGAGATGATGGACATTCACTGAGTTTATTGTGGTCATCCTATCATGATGTATGTAAATCAAATCATTATGCTATACACCTTAAATTTACACAGTTCAGTTCAGTTCAGTCGCTCAGTCGTGTCCGACTCTTTGCGACCCCATGAATCACAGCACGCCAGGCCTCCCTGCCCATCACCAAATCCAGAAGTCTACCCAAATTCATGTCCATCGAGTCGATGGTGCCATCCAGCCATCTCATCCTCTGTCATTCCCTTCTCTTCTTGCCCCCAATCCCTCCCAGCATCAGAGTCTTTTCCAAGACTCTCTTCGCATCAGGTGGCCAAAGCATTGGAGTTTCAGCTTCAGCATCAGTCCTTCCAAAGAATACCTAGGACTGATTTCCTTTAGGATGGACTGGTTGGATCTCCTTACGGTCCAAGGAACTTGCAAGAGTCTTCTCCAACACCACAGTTCAAAAGCATCAATTCTTTGGTGCTCGGCTTTCTTCATAGTCCAACTCTCACATCCCTACATGACCACCGGAAAAAACTATAGCCTTGACTAGACGGACTTTTGTTGGCAAAGTAATGTCTCTGCTTTTGAATATGCTGTCTAGGTTGGTCATAACTTTCCTTCTAAGGAGGAAGTGTCTTTTAACTTCATGGCCACAATCACCATCTGTAGTGATTTTGGAGCCCCTCAAAATAAAGTCTGACACTGTTTCTACTGTTTCCCCATCTATTTTCAATGAAGTGCTATATGTCAATTCTATATCAATAAAACTGGAAGAAAAATTAATTAATTGAGATTAAAAATTCACTCGGAAAAGGAGTACATCAAGGTTGTATATTGTCACCCTGCTTATTTAACTTATATGCAGAGCACATCATGAGAAACGCTGGACTGGAAGAAACACAAGCTGGAATCAAGATTGCCAGGAGAAATATCAATAATCTCAGATATGCAGATGACACCACCCTTATGGCAGAAAGTGAAGAGAAACTATGAGCCTCTTGATGAAAGTGAAAGTGGAGAGTGAAAAAGTTGGCTTAAAGCTCAACATTCAGAAAACGAAGATCACGGCATCCGGTCCCATCACTCCATGGGAAATAGATGGAGAAACAGTGGAAACATTGTCAGACTTTATTTTGGGGGGCTCCAAAATCACTGCAGATGGTGATTGCAGCCATGAAATTAAAAGACGCTTACTCCTTGGAAGAAAAGTTATGACCAACCTAGATAGCATATTCAAAAGCAGAGACATTACTTTGCCAACTAAGGGCCATCTAGTCAAGGCTATGGTTTTCCCGTGGTCATGTATGGATGTGAGAGGTGGACTGTGAAGAAGGCTAAGCGCCAAAGAATCGATGCTTTTGAACTGTGGTGTTGGAGAAGACTCTTGAGAGTCCCTTGGACTGCAAGGAGATCCAACCAGTCCATTCTGAAGGAGATCAGCCTTGGGATTTCTTTGGAAGGAATGATGCTAAAGCTGAAACTCCAGTACTTTGACCACCTCATGTGAAGAGCTGACTCATTGGAAAAGACTTTGATGCTGGGAGGCATTGGGGGCAGGAGAAGAAGGGGACAACCGAGGATGAGATGGCTGGATGGCATCACAGACTCGATGGACACAAGTCTGAGTGAACTCCAGGAGTTGGTGATGGGCAGGCAGGCCTGCCATGCTACGATTCACGGGGTCGCAAAGACTGAGCTCGGACACGACTGAGCGACTGAACTGAACTGAACTGAAGAATTTATAGAGCCAAGTGCAAACCCTAATGCACAGTACAGACTCTGAGTGATATGATGTATCCATGTAGGTTCATCAATTGTCAGAAACGAACCACGGTGGTGTGGGATGTCACTGGAAGGGCAGGGTATACAAGTGTGGGAACAGACAGTATATAGAAACTCTCTCGGTTCTGCTCAGTTTTGCTGTGGATTTAAAACTTCTCTAGAAAATGAAGTTTATTAATCTAAAAAATTATTTTATTTTTATTTTTTTGGTTGCACCTTGAGGCATCCAACCTTGAGGTGGGATCTTAGTTCCCTGAACAGGGATTGAACTCATGCCCCCTGCAGTGGAAGCATGTTTTCTTAAACCACTGAACCACCAGTGAAGAACCAATGAAGTTTATTAATTAAAAAAAAAAATTCACTTCTCAGTCCCAGCAGGCACATTTTAAGGGCTCACATGTGGCCAGTGGCTACTGTACTGGCCACGACGATGAAGAAAATTCTCCAGGATTGTGCTGCTGCAGAAGATGAATCTTGCCGGGTCTGAGCTGGTCGGACCCATCTTTGTTCAGCTGTTTCTGGCATTTTCCCTCGAGTTCTAGCACTGCTTCTTTCCTCATTAACTTTTCCCTTGTTTAGAGATTTGAAAGGTGGGCTTTGTGTGAGTTCCACCCCTGCGTTTCCAGGGAGTGAATCTTTAGCTTCTGAGACTGGTTTGCTGCTGTTCAGTTGCTATTAAGTGCCCAGCTCTTTGTGACCCCATGGATTGTAGCCTGCCAGACTCCTCTGTCCATGTGATTTTCCAGGCAAGAATACTGGAGTGGGGGTTGCCATTCCTCCTTCAAGAGAACCTCGCAACCCACAGATTGAACCTGGGACTACTGCATTAGCAGGCAGATTCTTCACCACTGAGGCACCAGAGACGACCCTGAGACTGATAACCCCTGATTACCTGGGAAGACCAAAATGATCTGGCAGCCGAAAAAGTTCAAGGTCACAAGTCTGCCAACTTTGAGCAAAGCCAGAACAAAACTTGCCCAGCCTCCACTTGCTGGTCAGACTTTTCACACCAGTCATTTATCCACATGCTCTGTATCATTTCTGATTTTATTTGGCTTCCTTATAACATGACTAAATTCCAAATTCCAAAGTTGGTGTCCTAAATTTGATTGTTCCCAATACAAATTTCTGTGTGAAAACAGAGCTCTTTAAAACAGAAGCCTCTATGTGTGACTTTTTCAAAGCAAGTCATTTGATTTAAGGGGAAAAAAATTAAACTGCAGAGCAATCACAATTTTCACTTGAGAGAACGGATTTCATTGCTCTGCTTTACAGAGAACCAACGGCCATAGAAGTGGGCCAGAGGGGGGGAAAGCGTCACCTTCTTTGTGGAATGTTAAACGTCCATGCACAAGGCCTGGGTCCTCTGGAATAACCAGCGTGCAAGGGAGGCATGCAAAACCTTTCCGGACCAAGGGTGCTGCATAAAGATTCCATATTGGAAAAGTTTCCCATGATATTAGGATCTTCCCAACCCAGGGATCAAACTCAGGTCTCCCGCACTGCAGCTGGATTCTTTACCAGCTGAGCCACGAAGGAAGTCCAGGGATAATGGAGTAGCTAGCCTACCCCTTCTCTAGTGAATCTTCTAACACAGGAATCAAACCGGGGTCTCCTGTACCAACTGAGCTATCAAGGAGGCTCCAGTAACTTACAACCCAAAGCAATAAAGCGTCGTTTCTCCTTTCTCAAAGTAAGTTTTACTACCTTTTTTTATAAAACATTTGAGGGGGTGGATTAAGAAGAGAGTGTGGTGTTTTTGGCCGGAGTCTCACCAGCCTCGGGCTTCCTCCAGCACTTGGGTTTGTCCTGGGTACCAGGATGGGGGGAGGTTGGAACAAGGGGGACCTGGGGGGAGGGGCTGTCTCTTATACACATCTAGGGAGAAATAAATGTCTCCTGGAGCATCCCAAGTGACTCAGTGGTAAAGAATCTGTCTGCCAACGCAGGAGATGCAGGTTAGATCCATGGATTGGGAGGATCCCTTGGAGGGGGAAATGGCAACCCACTCCAGTATTTCTGCCTGGAAAAGCCCAAGGACAGAGGAGCTTGGCAGGCTCCAGTCCGTGGGCTCACAAAGAGTCAGACACAACTGAGCACCAGCGTGGATGAAATAAATATGATAATAGTGACAAAGGTGATTCTGAAGGGAGTGCTTCCTTTGCTTCTGAAAGCCTCCAGGTAATGATTTGCCCTGATGGGTGAGCCTCACTGTTTAAGTTGATACATTTTCCAGTAAACTGTAAAGTCCCTCTCTTATTGCTGTGTTAATCCTCTTTTAAGGAGAAATAAATTTTCGTCAAGGACAACAATTACATGTATTAAAAATTTTTTTATTGGGGTGTAGTTGATTTACAGTGTTGTGTTAGTTTTAGGTGTACAGCAAAGTGAGTCCATTATACATATGCATATATCTACTGTGTTTTAGTGTTTTAGATTCCTTTCCCATATAGGTCATTACAGAGCACTGAATAGAGTTCCCTGTGCTATACATAACATTTTATATGGTTTATAAAAATAGTATTTTTCTTATTGTGACATCCTTATGATCTCACTGTTCATTAGGATTTACAGAATCCAAATAAACTAATAATATTATTTGTTTGTGTTAACTGAATGATTTAAAGAAAATCTCAGAACTAATTTTTCTCCCTTCAACTTCCTTCTAGCACTCCCTACAACCCAGGTACCTCTACTGAAATTTATTAGCTCCCTAAAATGATGAAAAACATACATTTGATAGCATCATTCCACCAGAATACAGGTCAATGATCTTAGCATGAGACACAAAGCCCTTCATGGATCTGACCCTAGTTTACAGCACCTCAGATCAAACTATCCAACTCGTCAAGTATAGTTTCTATGTGTTTGGGACCCATTTGAGCCATGTCTGCCTTCTTGTAGGTCAAACACGGTGCTTGGTCTGAGACTGTGGTGCTTGTTCAGTGTGTCCTGACCTACCAGTTATGAGAAGGGTGGGGAAAAATACTGGAAGGAATAGCTGCAGCTGCACCAAAGTCAGTTTAGAAGAAAAACAGTAGTTTGGATGCTGGCGAAGTCTACAGCATCAGCACCAAGTTTGAAATTTACCAGGGGTTTAAAGAGTCCCATCTCCATGACCTCATGTCTGGGTGCCCCTAAGGGAGTCTCCTTGGTTTCCCAACTGAGTTTGAGGTCATTGACCAAACACTCGGCTTGCTTACATTAGATGGATGCTACCGTGGACTTTAAAGTCCTTTTCAAAGTCTCTTCTTTAGCTCTCACTTTACAGTTGCATCCCAGTTTGGTACCATGCCCACCAGCCCCAGAATTTGCCTGGCATTTAGCAGCTTGGATCCCAGCAACTGTGCCCTGAGTGTCTCCTCCCTTGACCACCCCCTTCAGAGCAGCCCCAGGCGTGGAGCCGTAATACCTGGGGGGAGGGGAGGGGAGGGGAGGGGAGACTGCTCAGGGAGAACCATACCCACCCCACTGAGAAGAACAGGAACATTTTTCAAAGAAAACTAGACAAATGACCACGTATGCAGACACTTGCACTTTTAAAGGTAGAATAAAGTAAAGAAACAAGGTTTTACCAGTCATCTTTATCTGGGGTGGAGATGACTAAAACTCGTTCCTTCTGTGGAATCCTTTGAAGCTATTTTCTCGCCCACTAAACCTGCCCATCAACATATCATCCTCATCTTCCTCCTGGGCCTTCTTCACTTCTTCCCTGGCCTGTATGGCGTCCATCTCCTTTTCTGGGTCCTGGGGAAAAAAAAAAAAAAACAAAAAACAAAACAAAGAACTCGGGATTAATCCCTGGCCCAGGGATTAATCCTTTCTGAGGGCTGACTGGGTGGCAGCATACAGCCTGCCTCTGCCTCCTGGAAGCCTCCATACCAGCTGCGGTCAACTGAAAAGAAGCCCCTCTAGGATATTCAGGTCCCCATTCCTGGAACCTGGAAATGCAACCTTATGTGGAGTAGGAGAGCACTTCCCAGGTGGCGCTAGTGGTAAAGAACCCACCTGCCAATACAGCAGATGAAAGAGATGTGGGTTTGATCCCTGGATGGGGAAGATCCCCTGGAGGAGGGCATGGCAACTCACTCCAGTATCCTTGCCTGGAGAATCCCATGGACAGAGGAGCCTGGTGGGCTATAGTCCACAGGGTTGCAAAGAGTCGGACACAATTGAAACGATTTAGCACACACGCACAAACACTGGTGTCAGACGGTTAAACATCTGTCTACAATGCAGGAGACCGGGGTTCAATCCCTGGGTCAGGAAGATCTCCTGGAGAAGGAAATGGCAATCTACTCCAGTACTATTGCCTGGAAAATCTCATGGAGAGAGGAGCCTGGTAGGCTACATGTAGTCCATGGGGTCCCAAAGAGTCGGACACAACTGAGTGACTTCACTTCACTTCACACACACTATGTAGGGGGAGCAGCTTTGCAGATGTGATTAAATTAAGCATGTTGAGATAAGGAAATTCTACTGGCTCACCAGGTGGGCCCTAAATTCCATCACAGTGTTCTCTTGGGAGAGGGGCAGAGGGAGATTTGACACAGAGATGGAAGAGGAGATGGTCACGTGAAGACAGAAGCAAAGACTGGGAGAATGTGGCCACAAACCAAGGGTACCAGGACCCTTCAGAAGCTGCAAGAGATGAAATAAGGGTTCTCCCCTGGAACCTCTGGAGGGAGCAAAGCCCTGCTGACGCCCTGATTTCAGCCCACTGATACTGATTTTGGACTTTTGGCATCCAGAATTTGGGAGAATACATTTGCCATGGGCTTTTTTGTTTTCGACCAGCTTCATGGCATGAGGGATCTTCGTTCTCTGACCAGGGATTGAACTCACCCTGCTTACAGTGGAAGCTCAGAGTCTTAACCACTGGACCGCCAGGGAAGTTCCCATCTGTGATGTGATGCTTTAAGCCAGCGAGTCTGTGGTGATATTGTTATGGCAGCCCCAGGAAACAAATACCCCCTCCTTCTTCCATTCCCGGAGCACCTGGGCCTGTCTTTCAACCAGCTGACCAGTAAGGGATACATGAGAAGAGGCCTCGGAACCTAAATGAGAAACTCCAAACTTGTGTAATTAAAAGAAAGGCCCGGACGGAGTGCAGACTTGTCAAGGAGGTTCCCGAAGTCATCGCCGAAAAGAGTTTAGTAAGCCTTTGTGGCAGAAATCAGATTCAAGAAGAAATGGCTCATAAGAAAACTCTCTTAGTGATAACCACCTTTCATCGGTGAAGGGGAAGTCTCCCCCCGAAATGCCATGGAATGTTCAAAGTTTAAACACCCACTTTGCAGCTGGTCCCAGGGTGCCAGATGTGACCCGTTTCTATTGCTCTGACGTGTGGGGTCCTGCTGACCCAGGGAGGGATAGCCCCTCCAAGGGGACTGAGTCTTAGAGAGTCAATGCCTAAAAGAACTCCTTTCATATGCAAGCTACATCCAGAGCTCACACCCCTAACCACCTCTACTACTGGGCTTTTTATATCCAGGGCTGATATCTCATCTGAATTATCCCATTGCCAGGTGATAGCGAACTAGTGCCCAGGGCCCACAGAAACTCTTAAAACTAGCCAATCCTAGGCCTGCTTATCCTGCTTCATCTATTCCTTCCTGCAGAGACCAAGCCAAAGTTCTTTGCTCATATCTTCCACCTTTTCCCTCTGCCTCCTGACCAACCCTGGTGCTTCCCCATGTGGCCCTGCATGGCCTGGCGTGCCCCCTCCTCTCAGGATCTGTTAGTAAAACAAATTATCTTTTTTTTTTTTTTTTTTGATGGTGGCCACTTCCTGGTCTGGGAGTCTTGCCACACCTGATTAACAATAAAACTTACATCTTAACACACAGGTATTTTGGACTTCCCCGGTGATGGAGACTCTGTGCTGCCAGTGCAGGGGGCTGGGTTTGATCCCTGGTTGGGGAAATAAGATTCCTTATGCCGAGCAGCAGGGCCAAAAGATTTTTTTTTTTTTTAATTTAAGAACACAGGTATTTCACAAATGAGGATATCCAAATAGCCACAAAAACCATGAAACAGTGCCCACCTCGATTCCTCATCATGGAAATACACACAAAACTAGAGCCAGATACCACGACACACCTGTAGAAACCCACAGTCCCCAGTGCTGGGGAGACTGGAGGAAGTGCAGAACAGTGTGGCCCTTCGGGAAACAGTCTGGCAATTTCTCACAGAGTTAAAGACACACCATGCAACTCAGCAAAGCCCATCCTGGATTTTAACCAAAAGAAACAAAAGCTCTCATCCACACACACACACACACATACAAAACTATATACGAAATTGTTCTCAGCTTTGATCACACTGTTAAAAATTGGAAACAACCCAAATGTCCATTAGCTGGTGAGCAGATAAACTACTCGGTGAGATGGAGAAACAAGGTACTGATGAAACTCCAGCAACATGGAGAAATCTTGGAGACACTGCGCTTGGAGAGGGAGGCAGACTCAGAAAGATTCCATGCCTCCAGTGGTTAAGACTCCATGCTCCCAATGCAGGGGGCACGGGTTCAATCCCTGGTCAGGAAACTAATATTCCACGTGCCGCCAGTGGGGCCAACAAAGAAAAAGACAAAAGAAGACCACCCTATACTACATGATTCGATTTATATGACATTCTGGAAAAGGCAAAACTATAGGGACATAAAAACAAGGACCTGTTGTACAGCACAGGGAACAACTATATTCAACATCTTGTAATAACCTATAAGGAAAAAAAAAACTGAAAAAGAATACACACACACACACACACATATATATAGACAGAGAGCACTTTGCTGTATACTGAAACTAACACAACATTGTCAATACTTTAACAAAAAGTCCAATAGGGACAGATACCAGATCATCAGCAGTTGCTGGAGTGGGGGAGGGTTTGGTTATAAGGAGACTTCTGGGGGTGGTGAAATTGTTCTGGGCTTCCCAGATGGCACAGTGGCAAAGAATCTGCCTGCCAATCCAGAAGATCCAAGACAATCAGGCTCGATCCCTGGATTGAGAAGATCCCAGGAGAAGGAAATGGCAGCCCATGCCAGTATTCTTACCCGGGAAATCCCATGGATAGAAGAGCCTGGGGCTACCGTCCATGGGGTTGCAAAGAGTCAGACA
The DNA here is from genome assembly GCA_006408675.1 of Madoqua kirkii. NCBI lineage: Eukaryota > Metazoa > Chordata > Mammalia > Artiodactyla > Bovidae > Madoqua > Madoqua kirkii. Next base: position 88,633 of record SJYC01120019.1, read on the forward strand.
GGACTAAACACAGGAAATTGTTCTACATCTTGATTTTTAGTGGTGTTTTCATAATTGTAAGCGTTTGTCAGAATTCACAGAACTGTACATTTCACAGCACATAAATCAGACTTCAATAAATTCGACTCATCAGCAATGGACAGTAATGCCTAGCACGGCCGAAGATTTCCATTCCCTCCTGCACTGAAATTCTCATCCATGCAGAAGGGAATGTAACTAGGATGACACACTGGAAACTGCTCCGTCTACTCCTGGGCATGTGGCCACTGAAAGACAGGGACAGGAATGATGGTACAGGAAAGACGGGAACCAGCTATCCCTGAGGCCACAGCGGGAAGCGTCCCAAAGCTGCAGCCACAGAGAGCAGATGCATAGCTTCTAGAATATTCACAGAGGAAGGACAAGCTACTGCTCTATGGGAAAATACAAATGAGCCTCACAACACGGCCTGAATGAATAAGTACGGGTAGCTACATGGATACGAATTTCAAAAGGAGGTCAAATCCATCTGCAGTGATGGAACAGTGGAACTACCATTCCTTTGGGGGTGAGTGCCGGCTGGGAGGGGACATGAGGAGGCTCCTAGAGCTCTGGTGATGTTCTGTGTCTTGATCTGGGTGGGGTGTTTATTATAGAAAAAGTAAAGCACCTTTTTCTATAAGTGAGACTCAAGTATGAAAATAAGTGAATAACAAAAGCAAAGTTCATCATGTTCATGGACTTCCCTGGTGGCCCAGTGGTTAAGAATCCACCTGCCAATGCAGGGGACACAGGTTCAATCCCTGGGGCCGGGAAGATCCTACATGCCGCAGGGCAAATGAGCCCGTGCGCCACAGCTACTGAGCCTGTGCTCTGGAACCCGTGCTCTGCATCAAGAGAAGCCACTGCAATGAGAAGCCCTCACCCTGCAGTGAAGAGTAGCCTCCACCAACCAAAACTAAAGAAAACAGTGAAGAGCCAGCACAGCCAAATACATGCATAAATAATAAAGGGCTGTCTTCTTGAAAAAAAAAAAAAAAGCTCATTGTGTTCATCATACCTTGGTTTCACCCCAGGTGGCCTTGCCAAAATTCTCAGCATACTCTTCGTCATCTGTGATCAGGAAGTTATCAAAGATGGTTCCGGATCTCACCTGTGGATGAAAATAAGTCCTTTGTTACTGGTGTGGAAAATGAAACTTTCCACAAAATCAAAACTGTTGTGCTTTATTCAGTACTGTCACAGAGATTAGCTGTTGACATTAGCATATGCTGAAACCCTTTCTGGAATGTCAGTTGCCTCCAGGGCACTGGTCCTCAAACGTGGCCGTGTATGGGGACCACCGAGAACATTGACAAGACTGCTGACGACTGGTCTCACTCCCAGGGATGCTGGTTTAGCAGGTCTGGGGTATGACCCGACATAGAGGCTTTGAGATCTCCCCAGGGACTGGAGCATCCGGTGATGTTTGAGAACCGCTGATCGAGAACCTCCCTGTGCAGTGTGAGCCATGGATCGGCAGCGTCAACATTCTAGGGATTCAGGATCTCAGGCTCCACCCTGGACCCACTACATCAGAACCTGCAACCTTATCCTAAAGCTGATAGGCACCACAAGGTCAGCTCCAGACAGATTTCCAGGGGGCATGGGGGGCAGACAAGAAATGTCCAGAGGACAGGAAGGATGTCCGTTTTATCTAGGGCTGTGAGTTTTGGGTCTGGGTAGGGGTGCCAGGTATACGACAGGAGAAGGAGTTCAGGCTGAAGTTCAGAGTTATTAAACCAGAGCGAGTTTAAAACCCGGCAACTTGCACGTCCCTCGCAGTGCAGTGATTAAGAAGCCACCTGCCAACGCAGGGGACACGGGCTTGATCCCTGGTCCTGGAAGATTCCATACACTTCAGGGCAACTAAGCCCACGCACCACAACTACTGAGCCACACACGGCAATAGAGACGCAGCGCAGAAAACAACAGAAAGACAAAATAAGCGACCTGCCAAAGCTCCAGTCCAATGGCACCAATGTTCTCAAATTCTGAGAGATCGTATTCGGTCAAATAGTTGTTTTTCATCTTCTGATGGAGCCAAACATCTTTGTCTATGCCCTCAGGTTTCAGGCCATCCTGCAACAACAAACCATATGCACTGGTCCCTGGGGACGCGGTGGGGGAGGGGACTGGCGGAAGATGGTGCCACATACGCACCTGGTATGGAGGCTTCTGGAGCATGGCCGCCTGCCAGTCCCGTCCAGTTCGCCCTTCCAGTCACTCGGCTTGCTGGCACTGGCGTCCAGAAAATGCTTCTCCCAGTCCTTCGAATGCGTGCAGGGGGGAAAAGTTAGATTCTCAGCTTTGAGAAAGAAATTTGCCAAGAGGCAGAGGGAGGCCTGTGACCCCAAGTGCACTTTTCTCCTCCTCAACTTGATGGTGGAAGGGCTGAGTGCTGGGGTTCCTAACCTCACCAGGGGTTTCGACCGCAGCCTGCAGAATGCGGTCCTTTGGGTTAGACAGCATCACTGACTCAATGGAAATGAATCTGAGCAAACTCCGGAAGGTAGTGAAGGACAGAGGAGCCTGGTGTGCTGCAGTCCATGAGGTCGCAAAGAGGGGGACAAGACTTATTGACTGAGCACCAATAGGAAACTAATACACACCTGTTACAGTCATGGAGGCTTGGTTGCCGGTCATAAGTATGATGCTCAAAAATACTATGCTCAAATGCAGAATGAAAAGAAAATCATTTTTATAAAGGTTGCAGATGCATTTTCCTTTCTTTGGAAAAAGACATTGGTTTGGGACTTCTCTGGTGGTCCAGTGGTTAAGACTCCATGCTCCCATTGCAGGGGCCATGGGTTTGATCCCTGGTCAGGGAACTAAGATCCCACATGCCGCAACTCAGGCCTGGCACAGGTGCAAGCACGCTCAGTTGTGTCCAACTCTCTGCAACCCCATTGACTGTAGCCCACCAGGCTCCTCTGTCCGTGGGATTTTCCAGGCAACAATACTGGAGTGGGTTGCCACGCTACCCTCCAGGGGATCTTCCCAACCCAGGGATCGAACTCAAGTCTCCTGCAGTGGCCTGCAGATTATTCTTTACCACTTGAGGCACCTGGGAAGCCCAAGACCTGGTGCAGCCAAATAAATAAAGATTTTTAAAATATCAGTTAAGAAAACAAACCCTTCTTGCTTTCATTTCAGATACTTCTAACTCTTTCACGATGCCTTGAGGTGTGCAGCTGTGTGGCGGGTTCAGCACATATGCTCGAGGAGGGCTCCTTGTTTTCCTATTATCACCATCACTACCAGCCAGGCAGCAGGTGTATGGCGCGTGGGTACTCACAAACTACACTTTATGCTTTCTAGCAGCTGTGCGGGAAGAATGCACACCTGGGATCTGTCCTTGGCAGCCTGGTCCCAACCCTCAGCCTCTGCTGATGCCTTCTCCATATTCTTCAGTGACGTCAACTGCCAGTCATACTCGATGCTTCCGGATTCAATCGACTGACCATCAATTTTCACGTCATAGGTGAGGTCTGGTCTCAAAATCAGAGTGTAGAGGTGTGTAAAGCTATCAACCTGCGTATTTTGCGGGGAGGAGAAGAAAAGAATGAGACCCTCGATGTTTCAAGGCAGGTCTAGGTAAGCAGTGCATGCTGTCATGGGTCAAAGCCTTACTGTAAACACAAGCAGAGACACTCTAGAAAGGGGCTGACCTGACCGTGAAAGGGTGTCCTACAGAAGAGTCACCCCTCTGTAGAGTACTTCCTCACCCTGGCAACCCTCCCTGTGTGGCTGATCCCTTTCCTATGCAAAGACAATGGCTCTCACCTCTAACCTCCCAGGCAATCATGATGGGGTAGGTCGGTGTGAACCAAGGGATCATTGTGCTGTTTGACTTAGGAAAAGTTGTCTGGAAAACAACTTCCTGTTCAGTATTCTGAAAGATACCAAATGAAGCCCATTCTGTTTCTCAACATGAGGGAGAATTTCCTAACACTCTCTTGAGTTGTCCAACAACTGAAGCTTGGCTGGGGTAGGCCTGGTTTCTTTCTTGGGCATGGTTAAAAGCCCAGACTGGACATAAGGAAAGCATTTAACATTCAATAAAAGGGGTCTGGAGACTTCTCTGGTGGTCCACTGGTTAAGAATCCATCTTGCAATGCTGGGGATGAGGGTTGATCCCTGGTCAGGGAGCAACTAAGCCCGTGTAGGCCACTGCTACTGATCCTGGGTACCACAACTAGAGATCTGTGTGCAGCAATGAAAGATCCCAAAGATGCAACTAAAACCAATGCAGTCAAATACATATATTAAAAAAAAAAAAACTCTGTGCTTCCACTGCAGGGGGGCATGGGTTCCATCGCTGCTTGGGGAACTAAGATCCCTCAAGCCACACAGTGCGGCCAAAAATAAATAAAATAAAGGAAGGTTGGAAGGTGGGTGGGAGGGTGCCTAGGGAAGCTGGGGGTTCCCAGGATGGGCCTGTCACCAGCAGAGGGGACCCCAGCACCATACCCCGGCAGCATCAGTGTCACTGGGGGCACGGGGGCAGTGCTCATTCCCAGGTCAGCCCTGATCTGCTGTGTTGGAACTCAGAGGACCCTCTGGTCACTGTCACAGGCCCTCCAGGGTCTCTGACACCACTCAGGTTTGAAAACCACCACCCAGCATAAAGGCCCTGCCAGAAGGAGTCTCTCTCTGCTAAAAGCCAAATCGAAACACTTTCAGGGGCTTCCCTGGTGGCTCAGTGGTAAAGAATCCGCCTGCTAATGCTCGAGAAATGGGTTCAGTCCCTGGTCTGGGAAGATCCCACGTGCTGTGGAACAACGAAGCCCGTGAGCCACAACTGTTGAGCCTGCGCTCTAGAGCCTGGGAGCCGCAACCACCGAGCCTGTGCTCTAGAGCCTGGGAGCCGCAACTACTGAGCTGGAGTGCCACAGCTATGAAGCCCAAGCGCTCCGGAATCTGTGCTCTACAACGAGAGAAGCCACTGCAACGAAAAGCCCACGACCCCAACGAGAGAGTCACCCCCACTCGCCGCACCTAGAGAAAAGCCCACCCAGCAATGAAGACCCAGCACGGACAGAAGTAAATAAATACAATTAAAAATTTTTTTTCAGTACCCCTTTGATCTGCCATTCTGTGTGGCCGATAACTCTATCCAGAATCAGCACCACAATGTATTTATTCTGTGTCTCCTTCAGCCCTTGTAGTCTGCTCTGACAGCTGAATGCACGATTCTTCCAATGCTCTCTCCCCCTGCTCTCTGCCTGCCTTTGTCTCCACGCACCTTTCTTAGCTTAGAATTTGAGCTGGCTGGCCCCATGGCTGGCACCCTCTGAGATCTGGCCACAAACTCAAGCCTCCTGAGGGATAACAGCTGCACTCTCACATATGCAAACAGCTTCAAACCGACATCCTTAATCCCACCTGTCAGCCAAGCTTCAGATTCAAAGTTTCCAGCAATTTACTCTTCCCTCATGTCACAGGAGACTCGGGTTCAGTCCCTGGGTCCAGAAGATCTCCTGGAGGAGGAAATGGCAACCCACTCCAGTAGTCCTGCCTGGGAAACCCCATGGACAGCAGAGCCTGGCTGGCTCTGGGGTCGCAAAGAATCAGACACGACTGAGTGACTGGGCACACACACATGCTTCCTCAGCATCAGCCAGGATTTCCCAACCAGCTGTTTACACACGACCCCTGAGTCGGTCCTGACCCCTTTCTTGGCCTTTATTTCCCCTCCTGTTTAACAGCAATGCTGCTGAGGATCACCATCCACATCCTCAACATCCACAGTCCAAACATCACTGAGTTCTTTCGGACCCCAGGCAGGAATCATCTGTCAAAATGTTGCCAGGTTCCAGGGTCCCTGGTGGCTCAGTGGTAAACAGTCCGCCTGCTGATACAGGAGACACGCGTTCCACACCTGGTCAGAGAAGATCCCACGTGCCGCTGAGCGACTAAGTCAGCGCCCCACAACTATTGAGCCTTTGCTCGAGAGCCTGCGAATTGTGGCTGCTGAAGACTGACCCTAGACCTGTGCTTTTCAACAAGGGATGCTACCACAGTGACTCAGCACACATGCACATCCATCATCATTAAGGAATGAAATATTCAAGATAAAAAGTCATTCTGGAGGAATTCATCTTCCAAATAACAAAACGTTTTTTCTAAATATTTATTTGTTTGGCTGAAATGGGTTGCACCATGTGGGATCTAGAAACCCACGCATCGCAACTGGAGAGCAACCCTCGCTCGTTGCAGCTGGAGAAAAGTCTGTGCAGCAGTGAAGACTCAGCACAGACAAAAGCGAAATAAAATAAAACGCTCCTAAGTTCTGCACCCTGCTGAAGCCTTGATCTAACAATCTCATCTCTCTCTCTGCCTGTTGAGCTCTCCTTCCCTCCCCAGAACATCCAAGGTATTTTTCTAACAATGCAGACCAGACCTCCTCCAGGAAAACCTCTTTTATAGCATCACAGAGAGAATCGGAGCCCTATGAAGAAAACCGGACTCCTCACCCAGGAGGCCCTAATGCCGAATCGCTGCTATGATCCGAGGCTCCAAAGCGCCCTCGACAGACTCATCTCTTATTTTTCTAGCAGGCTTGCCGAAATAGCAGCACCCATCCGAGGGCGTCATTGGCCTGCCAGTGCCACCCAGGGCCCTGTAGGCTTGCTGCCTCCAGGTGACCCAGTTCTGGCCTCCCAGCACAGTGCAGGCCAGAACTCACAGCCTCCGTCTGGTAGGGTCACCCCCTTTCACTCTCGCACACCTGAGCTGCCGTTGAAAAGGAGTCAATCACAAAGATGTGCCCGCTGGCCCAACACTAAGGCGGAGGAGGAAGAAGACTTGTAATTTGAGCTCCTCCTCACTCCCCCAAGGGAGGGCGTCAGGTCTTCATATACAGGGGGACCTGCTGACTCTTTCGAACCACCAGGTCGGCAGGTGGGGCTCCGAGAGAAACCACTCTGCAGACAGAGACTCACTGGGGCTCTGTAAAAAAGCCACACCCACTGCTCAGGACTAAGAGGCAAGGATGGATGCTCCCTGACTTCACCAGTGGTTCAGTTGGTAACGAATCCACCTGCAAAGCAGGAGATCTGGGTTTGAACCCTGGGTCAGGAAGATCCTTTGGAGAAGGGCATGGCAACCCCTCCAGTATTGTTGCCTAGAGAATCCCAAGGACAGAGGAGCCTGGCAGGCTGCAGTGCCCAGGGCTGCAGAGAGTGGACGCGGCTGAGCACGCGCGTGTGCTCCCTCTCCTTGCTCTCAATCATCTTGCAACACACTGGCCTCCTGCCCAGATTTCCAGAGTCTATGGGTGCTGGGGATTGCTCAGGGGACAAGTCCCTACTTCCTGGTGCTTACCTTCAAAGTGGGGGCTGAACATTGGGGAGGCTACTTCTTCTTCCTAGGCCCAGACACCAGGGACTTAAGGCAAGCTGCCTCTTTGGAGGAGCCCGGGGCAGGGTCATTGAGTATAAACAGGCCCTAAGACTAGTGCCATTTTCACAGGATCTTCTGGGTAAAAAGGTAAAGGATGTATGCATTCATTTTGGAAATATTCCCACTTTAAAATGTTTTGGGGGGCTTCCCTGGTGGTGCAGTGGCTGGAGACCCTTTGCTCCCAAAGCAGGGGGCCTGGGTTCAATACCTGGTCAGGGGACTAGATCCCACATGCTGCAACTAAGACCCATTTCAGCCAAACAAATAAATATTTATTAAAAAAATGTTTTGTTATTTGGAAGATTAATTCCTCCAGAATGATTTTTTATCTTGAATATTTCATTCCTTAATGATGATGGATGTGCATGCATGCTAAGTTGCTCAGTTGCATCCAACTCTTTGCAACCAAATGGACCGAATGTAGCCCTCCAGGCTCCTCTGTCCATGGGATTCTCCAGGCAAGAATACTGAAGTGGGTTGCCAGGCCCTCCTCAAGAGGATCTTCCCGACCCAGGGATCGAACGTGAGTGTCTTACATCTCCTGCACTGGCAGGTGCATTCTTTACCACTAGCGCCACCTGAGAAGCCCAGTGATGATGGGGGCTGAAACGCCACCATTCTGCTATAACCCTTATGAAGCAAATCATAAATGGATGTCACAGCTCAAGGTGAGAAGTAAGTATGCCCTTCTGGTGGGAGGGGAGTTTGGGAGAGAATGGATACATGTCTATATATATATGTGTGTGTGTGTGTGTATATGGCGGAATCTCTTTGCTGTCCACCAGAAACTGTCACAACACTGTTAATCATTGTTAAACTATATCCCAACATAAGATAAAAAGTTTTTTTTAAACTGTAAATTTAAATTAAAAATAAAATAATTTTTAATCCAAAAAAAAAAAAAAACCCCAAAGACTTCAGAACCCAATCCAATCCAAGTTATGGCCAAGTGTGTCTAATGGGCCTGCTAAACTGGAAAGTGGGGACAGGACAGACAAGGCTCACCCCCACCCCATGGTTCCCTTAACTATTTTAAGGTCAAAACTGTTTTCTGCAAACTTCCATTATCATCTTTTCAAGAGTTAACACGACCACCAATTTAATAGGAAAGCATTTACCTTACACCTGATTGATTTCTTGTTTGCATGATACTGATTCTTGAAATGTAAAATAACATGAACTGTCTTGAGGTCAAATCCACAAATATCAGGTCCTACAAATAAACAAACAAAAATTAACCGCTCTCAAATTCCTTCCGTAATACATCATCACAGCAATATCCCCACCATTCTCCTGAAACAGTACGCAAAGACATAGGCAACGTACATGTCTGGGAATAATCAGACACCTGCAGGGAGATTTTTTAAATGGACGACGACATTCAGTTCAGGTCATGGTCCCCGCAGCCACTTTGAACTCAGGGGTAAGCCAGCAGGTGAGGAAGAAAAGGAAGGACTAACAACACTCTGGTAAGCGTCCCCGCCACATGCAGTCTGAATCTCAGACCTTCCCTCGGAAGCTCAGACCAGGGATCCTGTATCCACAAGAGGGCTCCAGAGCTGGACTGACTGGCTCCGATCCCAGGCACCTTCCATGTTGACATATATTTGCAAATAACGTATTTGCCTCTCCCGCCTCAGCGTCCCAGTCTATAAAATGGGGGTGTTGATCTTGACTTCACAAAGCTAATTCCAGGGGCTAATGTATGTAAAGCTTTTAGTATGGCAGTGCTCAACGTTTGTTATTGTTGTTATGCTCCAAGAAAATGTACACATATATAGATATTTTCTTAACAATATCCCCACGTCATAAGCAAAAGAGAGGTTACGATCAGTATGTAGATTCTGATGAATGGTGAAGTCTGTAAGACGTTCTCTTCAATGATTTTGGGGATTTCCCTGGTGGTCAAGTGGTTAAGACTTTGCCTTTCAATGCAGGAGGAGTTGGTTCCATCCCCAGTCAGGGAGATAAGATCCCACACATCTCATGGCCAGAAAACCAAGAAGCGTAAAATGGAAACAATATTGTAAACAAATTCAATAAAGGTTTTAAAAGTGGTCCACATTGAAAAATAAACACACAACAAAGTTACTGATTTTTAGATTGGTATGAGATCAAGTTTCAGTTACTAAGGAAATGGAATTCTGGAGGATACTCTATTCCTTGCTCAAAGACTAGGAAGTTCTGAATATTCTAAGCCAGGTTTACAGGAGGGATCCAAAAAATCTGTCAAGTCTTCTGAGAATGTCTGGAATTACCCAGCTGCGCCTTCATTGACTTGAAGCCATAGGAATGTATTAGAGCATCAGCGTGTCTTTCTGTCTCAAATAGAAGTTCACCACATCCACAGACTCAAGCCTGTACCCACCCCCATGAACAAACTCTGTAAACACAAGCAGATGACTGTGACTCCTTCTAGAACCTGTAGTGATGAACCTCCAGATTAAATAAGAGATAACTAGGCCAGCTACACATAATTACTTAAAGAATATTAACAATTTGTCAGAGTAGATGCGAAGGTGAACTTGGAAACACCAATCCTACCGGAGGACAAAAAACACCACATCTATCTCCCAGTGGAGTTCCCTAAAGATGTGTGGTTTGTGAAATTTCTTTTTGTTGTTGTTGTTATTGCTGGAAAAGAATTTAATTTTTTTTTAAAACAAAAGCTATGTGAACTATTTGTATGAAAGTCTATTACCCTGGATAACCTCAGATATGCAGATGACATCACCCTTTTCTTATGGCGGAAAGCTAAGAAGAACTAAAGAGCCTCTTGATGAAAGTGAAAGAAGAGAGTGAAAAAGTTGGCTTAAAGCTCAATATTCAGAAAACTAAGATCATGGCATCGGGTTCCATCACTTCATGGCAAATAGATGAGGAAACAGTGGAAACAGTGAGAGACTTTATTTTGGGGGCTTCAAAATCACTGCAGATGGTGATTGCAGCCATGAAACTAGAAGACGCTTACATCTTGGAAGGAAAGTTATGACCAACCTAGATAGCATGTTAAAAAGCAGAGATGTTACTTTGTCAACAAAGGTCTGTCTAGCCAAGGCTATGGCTTTTCCAATGGTCATGTACAGATGTGAGAGTTGGACCATAAAGAAAGCTGAGTGCCGAAGAATTGATGCTTTTGAAGTGTGGTGCTGGAGAAGACTCTTGTGAATCCCTTGGACTGCAAGGAGATCCAACCAATCCATCCTAAAGGAGATCAGTCCTGGGTGTTCATTAGAAGAACTGATGCTGAAGCTGAAATTCCAATACTTTGGCCACCTGATGCGAAGAGCTGACTCATTTGAAAAGACCCTGATGCTGGGAAAGATTGAGGGCAGGAAGAAAAGAGGATGACAGAGGATGAGATGGTTGGATGGCATCACTGACACAGTGGACATGGGTTTGGGTGGACTCTGGTAGTTGGTGATGGACAGGGAGGCTTGGCATGCTGCAGTTCATGGGGTTGCAAAGAGTCGGACATGACTGAGTGATTGAATTGAACTGAACTATTACCTTGGAATTGGGACATGAAATTTATCTTTCCCTGGAAATTGGTCAGAAATTTCTTCTCTATCTCTAAGTACCTACACACGTTTACTATTAAATTCAGCTTCAAAATGTGCCCAGATCTGACCAGAAAAATCTGGACTTTTTCCATTAACAGCAATCATAAAATAGTTATGCAGGAATGGATTTTTGTGAAGAATGGAAGCATGTGGGCTCTGAAGTGGGGCTGACTTGACTTTTGGGCAAGTATTTTAATCTTTCTGAGCTTCAGTTTCCTTATTTGTAAAATGGGGGCAGTGTTACCCATTTCCAGTGTCTTAAACATAATCTAAGATTGCATAGCTAAAGCCCCTGGAAGGGCCGAGTGAAACATATTCCTCTCTTCCTCTTCAACACCTGCAAGCTGCTCTCAAACCAAAAACTGCAGCTAAGAAATCACAGGAAGTGTTCTAAGACTGACACAATGGATTTGGATGAAATGTAACTGATTTTGAGTTAAAAACATAATAATACAGAAATATCTTTTTTACTTTAAATATCTTTTTTACTCCAAAATATGCTGCTTTGCAATTTACATGTAGCAGACATGTTCACTGCATTTAAAGGTAGTATTAGGTGGATATTTTGTTTACCAAATCCAACTAAATCAAATATTTGTGAAATCATATATAATTCAACAGGTGGTAATTTTTTTTTTGCCAGATATTTCTGCCATCCTGTTTTGAGGGAATAATTACCATAACCCAAACTGAGCCACTTAAAATTCTTTTTTAATCTAAAGAGAAAGACCTTTTTCATTCCAGACTTTAAATTCAAGAGTAAATGTGAGACGTGGCAGCACACAAGGCTTCCTTGTCCATCATCAACTCCCAGAGTTTATTCAGTTGAGACGCTGATGCCATCCAACCATTGTCCTCTTCTCCTCCCCACTTCAATCTTTCCCATCATCAGGGTCTTTTCAAATGAGTCAGCTCTTCGCATCAGGTGGCCAAAATATTAAGAGTTTCAGCTTCAGCATCAGTCCTTCCAATGAATATTCAGGACTGATTTCCTTTAGGATGGACTGGTTGGATCTCCCTGCAGTCCAAAGGACTCGCAAGAGTCTTCTCCAACACCATAGTTTAAAAGCATCAGTTCTTCAGCACTCAGCTTCCTTTGTAGTCCAACTCTCACATCCATACATGACTACCGGAAAAACCATAGCCTTGACTAGATGGACCTTTGTTGGCAAAGTAACATCTCTGCTCTTTAATATACTGTCTAGGTTGGTCATAACTTTCCTGCCAAGGAGAAAGTGTCTTTTAATTTCATGGCTGCAGTCACCATCTGCAGTGATTTTGGAGCCCCCAAAATAAAGTCTGACACTGTTTCCACTGTTTCCCCATCTATTTCCCATGAAGTGATGGGACCGGATGCCATGATCTTCGTTTTCTGAATGTTGAGCTTTAAGTCAACTTTTTCACTCTCCTCTTTCACTTTCATCAAGAAGCTCTTTAGTTCTTAGCTTTCTGCCATAAGGGTGATATCATCTGCATATCTGAGGTTATTGATATTTCTCCTGGCAATCTTGATTCCAGCTTGTGCTTCATCCAGCCCAGCATTTCTCATGATGTACTCTGCA